>DWDT01000649.1:0-19517 GCA_018245595.1 Microceris scylla
GTCGCAAATTTGTAGATGCTTGTACTAGCCCAGTTCCTGATCGTCGTATTTTTGTTAACAAATCTACAAGTCCAAGAAAGTTATTGTTAGTTGATGCTTGTACAAGCCCGGCTATTGAATTTTCATCAAAAAAGTTTTGTGATAAATCCACGTGTACAGAAGTAGGCAACATCATAGAAAAAAAGACAGTTGTTAATGTCTGTACAAATACAGACTTTGTATTACCCAAAATACCACATACATTTGACAGAGGAACAAGTCCAATCCATTATTCAGAAAGCAAAATTACTAAGGAGACAAATAGAGAGTTGGCAGAAAAAGCGAATATTGATGAAAATAAATTAAAGCCAAAGTCAAAAGAGGTAAGAAAACTCGGAGGACATAATTTGCAACAGTCAAGTATAAAAGAGAAAGTATGCTTAGAAAGTCATAACAGTAATAGTCTAAGCTATGTAGGTGTGAATGATGATGAGATTCAAAATATTTTAAATGTCATGAGCTTACATCACGATTTAATATCACCAATACCGAAATCTCCGCACAAAACACGGGATCCTTCAAAAGACATCAAAAACGCTTTGTCAAATATTCAAGGTACATTAAGTGATTTAGTTACTAAATTTAATTCATTGGAAGGGCAAGTAGGTGATATAAGGTCTCAATATAACAATGTTCAAGTAGATATAACTGCAATACGAAATATTATCGGGCATGATATTAGACAAGAACATGGAGACATGACACATAATAACAATTCCCATAAACCTAATGAAACTAGTGTAGTGGTGGGAAAAGTGTCTAACACAGAAGAGAGTATTTCTCATTTGTGTAGTAGTGAAAATACAAGTATGACAGAAGATTTAGGTAAAATAGACGCGCCAATTAAAGACTCATTGAGTATAACAAAAACAACAAAACATGTTAATACTGAAGTATTCACAAATGAACCAAATAACAATAAAGATTATTTAGACTCACAGACTGATTTAGTAGAAACTGATGAGGAAGAGAGTTACTCAAATGAACAACAAACTAGTGATAAGGTATTGAATGAATTCAATGATACAATTGATATTCCTGAGAGGAATGATCATGTAATCAGAAGTACAGACCAAGATCACATTGCCATGACCAATTCACGTGAGGCTAAAGCAAATAATATAACTATTGTTGCAAAATTGAAAAAACTGTCTAAACTCGAGAAGTTTAGAAAAAAATTGATACCAACCTGTAAAATAAAAAAACTAATCCTGCCCAATGCTATTATACGTCCAGTATTAGGTCAAAACATTATAACTAAAGACACCTCGCCGTCATTAAACCACAAAATTGCTTATGAAAATGCTGTAAAGGTTATGACGGAATTAAAATCGAAAAAAGCTTTACACGAAACTATGAAAGAAGAATCAATATCTAGTAAGGTAACTGAATGTGTAAAATTGGAAAATCGTACAAATGAGACTGAATCCCTGTCTACCAGCGTTTCTTTGGAACGTAAAATGGTCTCTACAAGAAGTCGCACAAGAAATTTAAGCAAGAACGGCGACAGCCAAACTGATATCGTTGTAGATGGGGTTGTGTTACTTGAAAATTGTAGAGACTTAGAAGACTATAGGAATCGTAAAGGCCGCAAGCGTTCTGCTGATGAAATGGAAAAATCGCCAGGTAAACGCGTACTTCGCAGTTCAAATGTTTTTAATGCCAAAAATAAAATTAATTTACCTGCAACTCAGAGTGATAATTGTGATGATAATATATTTAAAGACGTAAATACTAAAAGCACTGAATCAGAAGAACACGCAAACGGAAATATTTTAACTTTAAGAGAAAATGAAAATAGTACAACTTCGCAAACTGAGCAGAATGCAAATATAGTAATAGGCCAGAAAAATTATGTTGAATTAGTAAAATCAGATCATAGTGGTGATAGAAGAATGACAGGCATTAAGAAACCTAAACTAGATGAAACTGAATACGGTATATTACCTGTAAACTCTGATACCATGACACCAAACGTAAAAAGCGATGAACATGATCTGGAACATAGTGTGAAAAACCTTGTGGAATCAGTGCAAAGTGATCAAAACAGTGACAATCTACGTCAAGTTAGTGTGGGAATGAACAATAATTTGGAGGTCTTACAAGAGAAGCCTGCAACAGAATTCAAAAATCATGTGCAATCTGTGGCTATAGAAATAGATACAAAAACGGTGAGAGTACCCCAGAAACAATCAGTAAATAACAATCCAGTATTTGTAACGGATAAGTGTAATGTTAAACTCAAATATGTAAATGAACCACATGTAGAACCAACTAAGAGTTTATTATTACATCAGAATGAACATGAAGTTAAATTTTCTCATGAAACTCCAGAACACCCAAATAGTAATTTAAAGAAAGAAAATTCACAAGAACTAAATGGTAATTTAAAGAAAGTTGAAAATCAATTTATAACAAAGGATGGCAAAGATAATACAACTGTACATCAACATACTAAACCAGTAGAATCTGAGCCAAGAAAAATAGAATGTAATATGAATGGTAAAAATTCAGCAGTGGAGATATCTCCATCAAAAAGACATGTTTCAGTTAAAAATGATGCAATTAGTTATAATGATTTGGATTTGTATACAACTCAAACTAATTTAAGTGATAATGACCATAATATATTTCCAAATGCTAACCAACATTTTAAGGAAAATATATTATGTGCTGCATTGGACAGATATGGTGTCATCACAGTTAAATATGCCGCGAAAAAAGTACCAGGTATGTAATGTCTTATGAAATTAAAATTTGCAAAACTATTTGAAAAAGGAGTAAATAAATTTACGCATTACGCATAACAGTTACCATGCTGGTGTCAAATGGACAGAATTGTTTCTTAAATGGTGGATATAATTATAATCTATGAACTGAGTCTTGTATTACAAGTTGGGTCTTCATTCTATGTTGAGGTTGAGTCTCCTTATCCAAAGACAAGTATTTTTCAGATAAAGTCATTTTCGTAAAATCTTTGCACTTAAAATAGTTATTTAAAATGTACATAGTTACATAAAAAAAGTTATAATTGAATATTCATATCTAAAATCAATTTAGGAATAGATCTGCAAAAACAACTTTTTTAGATGTCTATTATTCATTTTTAAATAAACTGTCAAATGAACACTTTTTAATATTATGCCAACTCTATGACAGAATTTTACCTTTATTGAATTTGAAAATTAATCTACATAAAATAATTTGTACATTTTCAGAAACAATAACTAACTCAATATCTGAGGCAATTGAAAGTGGTATCACAAATATAATCACAACACCTAAGGATGCGCAAAAGTCTAAAATGAATGAACTGGTATTTGCTTTACAAAATTTTAAGACCAAAGACTTATTGTCAGGTCTAATGCAATATTTGAAAGACCCAACAAGAAAATTTGAGTTGTTCAGTAAAGTTACTAATACTCCAGCTCCGCCAATGACAAAAGCAGAAGTGATATTGCTTTATGTTATTGAACAGCTAAATAAACTGTTACCGTCAGGGACTTTTATACAACAAGTTTGGAATAATATTGAACATGGTCTGTTTCAACTGAACAATACACCTCACTTCAATGTATTGGAAAGCATGTCACATTTCTATGCAGTTATGTGTAGATACTTTCGAGATAAGAGCCGGTTGAGATGCTTCATGCTAGATGCAATGTATTGTCTCCAATTTAAAGCTGTTCCGCTCATCAGACAATGTTTGGATGTATGCCCAGGAGTGTTGCCCGGCGCAAAAGAACATATGGGTATTAACAATTATCTATAATACAATTCTGTAATACTTTATAAAAAGTTCAATTCTAATAAAGCTTATTTATTTTTCAGCAAAAACATCCCTTGTCACATGTTTGGTGTATCTGTTACATTTCTACAAGTGCCAAGATAAATTTAATAGAGCTCAAGATATTAGAACTATTCTGTACAGAAAATACTCATACCGATTCTCAGAATGGAATGAGACTATGATATTAGATATATTTAGAAAAGCATTAATGAATTTAGGAGGTATGTATAAAGTTAATTGTTTTAAGTACAGTTTGTTGGAGTAATCATATGGAGATATCTTAGACTTCAGGAATAGCATTATATCAGTACTGGACCTTGATTAGGACACTCACTGCAACTAATTCTACTGATACTATTGTATAGTATTTGCACCAACATTTCTGATGGAATTAATTTATTACTGGTAGTTATATTCACAATAGCTAGTTAATGGATTAAATGATAGCAATAATCCTATTCATACAATTATCCTTAGCTGATGTCCACATATGGCAACATCTTTTTGTGGCTCGTTTGTTTCTATCCTTGGCTTGTTTGTTTCAATCCTAACTTGAAGAAAAGCATTAAATGGTGATAATAATAATAATAATATTTACAGGTACCCGTAATGATAAGAGGATGTTACGATTGGCGTTGATTATACTTTGCAAGCGACACGGCGCAAAGTGGTGTCAAGCAAATATAATACACAATATGTTACTGCCAATTATAGAGAAAAGAGATGTACCAGACGAAGTTAAACAATTTTGTGTGCTAATGTTGGGACCCCTGCTTAAACCGTTCCCTGCGGACAAGAAAGCTCTATGTGAAATAATTATAAATCAATTGCTGCAGATGTTAAAGCAGAATCGTGAGTTTCATCTTTATTTAACTTCTAGTGGGTAACCCAAAAATCTATATTTTAGGTATCTCTCAAGAGCTACATAATCTTTTATGTTATGGTTACTATGTACTAGTTATGTTGAAGTTATTTAGCAATGTTCCGAGCTTAGTTATGTGAAGTGACGTCACTAATAATATGTGTTTCGCCCCAAAACAAAGCATCTTTAGGGATATGGCAACTTCTAATTGCAAGTGACGCTGCATGTGCAACACATGATATATACTCATCGCAAACATTTAGTTAGTGATTGTATGATGATGATACTGTAAAATTACATACATACTTATAATTAGAATTGTCTTTGTAACTAATATCTCTGTTGTTTTATCTAATAATTGTTGAGTGTTCGTGATTGGCACACATGTTATACTTTATTTGAATATAACAATAATATTCTGATTTATTTTATTTCAGCTTCACATGGTATGCAGGAAGCAATTTACTCAAGTTTGATATTCATGAGTAAACATAATCAAGAGACAGTAGTGCAAGCATTGCTCGAATGGAATCCTGAGAGAATCTCACAGGAATTTGAAGAGATATTGAATGACTACGTTATGGAAAAACCACTGACGACGTGGAAGAAACTAATTACTAGAAAACCTATGGAGTGCTCTTGATATAACCTGAGAAGCCATAAGTGCTTCAAAAAAGTGAAATGTTGTAGCTTCTGCCCTACAGCTTGTTAGCTTAATTTTTTAATCATTAACCTGCATACAGAACAGTTTAGTACAATTAGTGATAAAAAATAGGATTGAAGTGAATTTAAGTTACATTAGAATAAACTTAGTTAGAATTTTATGTAGGTAATTTCCAGTGATACTGTGATGTGTCTGTATCATAAACTCTGTTTAGTGTAAGTGGTGATTTTAAAGGACTTTTCACTTGTGTGAGAAGATTCATGGGACTTTGATGCTCTCTTTGTGTTCATCAGTGCTGATTGAAATCACTTTAAATTGCATAAAATTAAATAACTTCTAGTCATTAGGGATATATTTTTATGTACATGTATAAAAATACCCAGTAACAGATTAATGGCTGTTTTGATTTTATTGTTAGTTAATTTTGCAGATTGTGATGCAAATAAAAAACTGAACGCTAAAGCAGTTTCATTTAATTTAAAAGTAATTTCAGTGGGATGGTTATTAATAACATTAGATGTGAATATTGTAGATGTATGTTGCCATATTTTGATGTGTCGCATTTTAATTTTATGGCTAATGAAATTATCCTCTTATTGGTTTCATATTTACAAAGTGATAGTGATAAAGAAAAACCCACATTAAAAAAAGTATAGTAGCATTTATTTAATGCTCTACACAGCTTTGAACCAATAATGTAATATAAAATTTTAAATAATGCTTTAACGTAACTTGTATGTAAAGCCCATATTTTTTTATTAATTTTATAAGCCGTAACTAGTATTTCACTCAATATTTAAGTGAAATAGATAAGTGAAGGTTTCTAATCACTTATTAACTTATTAATAATAGTACATAGAATTTTAAATAAAGCTTTTCAAGCCCGTATTTTTTATTATTTAAAGCCGTAACAAGTATTTTACTAAATATTTCAGTGAAATAGATAAGTGAATGTTTCTAATCACTTATAATTAACTTATTAATTATTATATTTTATATATTATGTATTCCAGTCTATAAATGCCATTTCCATATGACTTAACTTACAGAAAAGTTACACAATATATTTCTGTAGTAAGGGTTTAATTTAATATTACGCATCTTTCAACTTTCGTCTATCATTGATTTTTTTGTCAGAGAGCTTATTCATTAGAGTTTGTCTATATGTATATTTAAAGTTATCAAAATTGTCCTAACTATATGACTGTTTAACTGTAAGATTTAGTGTCGAATTTATAATATTTACCTTATGGTAATTTTCACAGTAACTAGTATACATTTCTTTCGCAGTAACTGGTATACTGTCTTAACCCGTAACTAGTATACATAGCATAGAGATTTCAATGGTTTTGATAAGTGTTGTAGATTAACATTATTGTTTTTTAGTGGTGTCTTATTGAGTCACATGTTTACCCTTCATTTAAAATTTTTATTCCATTTAGATATTTTATGAAAGCTAAGTATTAGGTTAGTTACTTATACGTAAACTGAGTATTTTGCTCTATGTGAAAAAAGTCTTACATATTGCATTTGACAATAGTCGTAATTTGTAAATAAAACTCGGAAAATATTTTTAAATTACATATTGTTATTTAATTATAGGTAAAACTGTATAAATAATATTTAACAATATAAAATTAATAATTGGTTTTATATTTTTTAATTTCCACCATTATAACATGTATATTGACGAGTTGGGTCCGAGCATTCGGGGTCAATAATTTAACAAACTTGTGATAATATTGTACGAAGTTGGTTAGTGCCATTTGTAACAAGCCAGATCCTGTGACGAGATTTGGGAAAGACACAAGGACTTCCCTGTGTATTTCTTCTAGGCTTTGTTTCCAACTAGCTGTGAAAGAGGCCACCAAGGTCAGAGATTTTTTTTCTAAATTGACTAGATCACTCTTTCTATCACTCTCTACCAACTGCTCGCCTTCCTTTACAAACTGCATCAGCCCTCCAAAATGTGGACTTAGTATTTCTTCCACATATTCTGAGCTTCTTGCATGCAGTTGTTCACGAAAACTCTCAGCTTCCTTAGTGTTGTCTCTGGTTCTTTCCATGAGTATGTTCAAAACCATATCATAATTGTTAATTAAGAATATTAGTTGCTGTATTCGCTGTGGGAATTCCGCCGCCATTTTTAACAAAAAGCAATGTACCTCATCTTGTAAGATTAGGAGTAAGTTGCTGAGTTCTTCAGATGGGAATTGTTCGCTTAAACTAAGTATAGCGGCCGAAAATTCCGCATAGCGTCGAGTTATCTGTAAGTTATAAAATTATGTAACAGTAATGTATTATTGTGTCAATAATTATATTTTATGAATTTATATAAAAAACCTTTATAACATACATAGTGTGGTCCTAATTCTTTATTAGAAAGTTTTGCTGGATCACATTCTCTTACACTTTGAATATTTAACTTCAACACATATTCCAAACGAGGCCACAATGCACTTAGCAGTGAATCCCAATAGCTGGAAATAAAAATATAATCAGTTTAATCATCATCAGCCTATTTTAGTCCACTGCTGGACATACGCCTCCCCAAAGGGGGTTTATGCCCGTGATCTCCACGCTGGGCATGCGGGTTGGAGATCGCAAGGCACAGTTTTTCGCACTGCCGGCGCTACTGCCCATCGGTGACCAGGGCATTTAGCCGTGCCTATTTAGGCTGCGCTATACTGCAATCAGCCGGTCGCCAGAGCCTCGTTTCAAATTTATTTACTACTAATGGAATTAAGATTTATTCTGAATATATTTCGTTTTATTCACCATCGTTTTAAACCATCAATTTCAAGTTAAAATTTGTGTTGCATAAAAACTAAAAGCATCTTCAAAATAAATGATGGTGCAGTGAGGTGCCAATGTGAACATCACATCAAGCACCACCACTCTGACAAGGTTGAACTTTTCAGAAGAAGAAATTTAGTAGGAACAAGGTTCTAAATACAATACATGCCTGTCCAAAGCTGCAACAGCTCTTTTATGACACATCCATCTGTATCTGTTAATTAGCTGAATACATAAAAACAGAGCCAGGCAATCATAACATTCCAAAACATAGCTTTCTATGTTTTTCTGTGAACAGAAATATTTTTATATTTTATTATCTTAAATTGAAATTAATAGATAATATTATAAATATATTTTCTAACCACAAGTAACGATAATGTTTTCCCAAGTATCCTGTTAAACAATTCCTGGGCATGTCCAGCTTTCACATGAAAGAACTCTGTAGTGAATAAATATTCTTTGCAACTGTTGTCCACCAAGGCATACTGAAGACTCCTAAATAGTGCTTCATATGGGTACTGAAAAAATATTTTGGGTACATTTATTTTATTTATCCAAACATTTCTATGAACAAAATGATGCACTTATAATCTCCGTATTGTTGTTGGTGCTATACACAAATATCTCTAAACATTTTGTGTCTATAGCCTCAGTACTGATACAATTTAATCAGGATATCTGTCATCTCTCATATTATATTGGTTATTGCTGTTGGATAACAATTAAATTTTATTAATAATTTTGGTAAGCAATATATAGGGTAAAATGTATTTAATAATTTGGGTACCTTAGTTTTCTGCTGTACATGAGGTACTATAATTGGTGCTTCCAATTGCTGAGCCAGAACATCTCCTCTGTTCCCAATTGTAAATATTGTGCTTTTATTTTTTAAGTTTGTTTTTTGAAAGAATCCTCCTTTGGAGCCATCCTCTATCCCCATTAGATCATCTTTAGTTGGTACTTCTTCATACCTTAACTTGTCTAATCGTGAGGCATATGACTTAAAGTAAGAATAGTAAACTTTACTGAGGGTATCAATATATTCATTGCAGATTTCTTGTGAGACATTTCTCTCATTGGCCAGAACAAATTCAAAGAAAAATTTATACTTCAGCATAGCATTCTGTGGTATCTGATAATTGGCCATTGGTTTGCGAAATTTGTAGATTTGCTCCAAGATATATGTTCTTATTTTAGATATTGCCTTTATTTTTAACCTTTCCAATACATCTTTGACATCATGGCAAGCTTTTGTTTCTTTAAAATCCTGTTCTTTAACAAAATTCAGCTTTTGATTCAATATTGCCAACTGAATCATAAATTCTTTTTCAGTAACAGGAACATTGTTTATCCCACTGAAACCATAAATTTTAAGAATTAAATATGCCACTAATGTTACATATGTACATACATTAAACAAACTACAAGGTAAATTGCATTGATTCAGATTCCACTCTTAGAGTGTGTAGTGCTTGAACACTAGACAACAATATCAACTGAAATCTAACTAGAAAAATAATCAGTATAGCAACAATGTGGACACTTACAAGTGTTAAGAAGGAAATAATTCTGAAAATTGATTATAAGTGGTCAAATATTCAAGAATAGTTATGTTTACATTCCAATTACATTACAGTCATGTTTTCATTTCAGTATAAGCTTATATCTTATCTTTCAATATAAGCTTATGTTAGCTTATTAAAAGAGAAATCTAAATTAATATCTTGTTATGAACAAATTTTCCTAAAATAATACTCACAATATTAGTGTTTCTGAAACAGCCATGTCTTCTATGAAAGATGAGAGAGGTCCTTTCAAGGCTTGTCTGTTAGTCAGCTGAATTGACATATTTACAGAGCGCTTCTGCAAGCTGATTATTTCATTACTAATACTTCCCAAGTCATTCTATAATAAAATATAGCACTATTCAATACTCTTGATGGGTGCTAGTGTAAAGCTAGTGACTTCAGGTCACAACAGGTATTAGACAATTAATGATTTCAAATCATATAGAGCCATGCCTTAAATATCTAAGTCTAATCATTCCATGGTACTACAGACGTCACCTAGTCAACTTCTGTTTGTTAGAATCTATAGTTATATGAATAAAAAAATGTATGATCATCATTATCATTCCACCATTGCCCACTGCTGGACATAGGCCTCTCTACTGCTGCCGGTCACTTTGTGTATATTGTCACTTCACCAAACTGGATGGTGTCCTCACACTATATTCGCCAAGATGTGGTCTCCATAAAATGTAAAAGAATATATAATGCTTGTTATATCAAAAGTTTTCTAATCTGTTGGGCTACATCTGTGGTATTGTCAATGTTAATATTCACTGTCACATTCAATTGGATATGCCATATACATACATACATAATTATAATTCTTATTCATTAATAATATATCATCATCTAGGATGACTATTTTCTATCCTCCAATTAGATTTATGTTTTTGAGCATTCATTTGAGAATTCAGAAAAAAACAATATGGGTGTGAGAATGAGAGAAAGTAACAGTGTAATACATCGAATGTTTACCTGAAAAGCCAAGAGCATATTTTCCATGCGCTCCAGTATACTGTCACACCCTTCAATTTGATTGTGTAGTGAGGCGATATTCTCACTTTCTCTTAAGTAATCAGTTACAGAAGCTTTTTCTGCTTCTATGATTCCTTTATCGATTTGCAAGGCATATTCTCTAAGGTCAGTTCCGTTTTTGAGCACCTCTTGTATCTCAAAGTCTTCCAGGTTTTTATCCAGTGTCCCTTTCATATCACTTGGAAGGGACATTGTAAATTGAAATTAACTTTCATAAAAGCAATAGAATGTTGTAGTAATTTTGTAATTATATGTTCAGAAATACACACAACAACAGTTAGAGCTGGCCGAATATGTCAACAAACTGTCACACTTGTCACAGTCAAAATGCTAGATGTTAAATGTCAGTAGGATGGTGAACATTAAAAATTGGAGTGTAACTGTGACAAATAAAAATAATCAGTACAATTTCGTCTTCCCTTTGAGTGTACCTCGTACGATTTTAATATTGACATTAAACAGGATACATTGAATATTTGGAGTGACGATTAATATTTTGTCGTAATATTGTTCTATTGCAGTCATACATAAGCGAATACATACTTAGATGTATGTAGAAACGTGTTAGAATGTAGAGTCGTGAGGAAACCTGCAAACCTTAGAATTTATAAAAAAAAAAATTTCTAAGGTGTGTGACGTCTGCCAACCCGCACTCGGCCAGCGTGGCAGACTATGGCCTTAACCCTCTTAATATGAGAGGAGACCCGGATTCCAACAGTGGAATTGTAATGGGTTATGTAAAGTATAACTTAATGGAGTTTTACAGTGTTGTCAATATTAGGTGCCATTGTCAGTCAGAGGCGCGGACTAGAAAATTTCTCTCAAGAAGATATGTTCAATTGTTCTCTAGACTTTAATCATTTTAGTTAAAAATTTATATTGTGATGAATCTATGATGATGATGATGATTAGAAATAACTTAAAGTACATAAATGTAGTCACGCTTAAGAATTAACCTTTTGCACCTTATATGGCATCATAATGAGAACTAAGTATTGGCGTGTAGCCATGGGCATACCCAGGTTTTGGGCTAGAGGGGGCAAATCAGATTTTTTTAAGCCGGGTTCAATGTGCATGTTTTCTTTGCACACTACACGAAGACAACTACATTATACCTTAAGTATATTTTGTATATAAGGGAAAATTAAAAGTTAATGTATAATATATTGTACTGCAAAATAATAATTTCAATCGAAAATAGTACATAGTAGAGAGGTGTACGATATCCAGGACCGCGCGGGGGGGGGGGGTTTACCCCCTCCCTCCTGGGTACGCCCATGCGTGTAGCCCTTTAATGTTCTTAAAATTTGGCTGCCTACTTTTATAGGTATATCGCTTTGGTGGAAACGATTCAACTGTAGTCCTATTGGTTTGTCCAAATTGTTAACTTCTGATCTCACGGATCAAGCGCTCCTTCTTCGGAAACCAATTCACCAATTAAGGCTGAACCCGTTGGAAACTACCAACGGGTTGGAGCGCTACTGAACTCTTGTAATATGTAAGTTAAGCGTAGCCTTTTTAAAAGAGGTGTAGACTTTCACTAACATGATACCAGTTACAACTTTATCAAATACCATCAAACTTAGGGTTAAACTTATATTAGGCTTGAATAAAATTAAATATCGTCATTCACTGGTTAAATACCGTCATATTTCAACTGTCGTGGGGTGAGTAGTATAATTATCTTGAATTACATGACTTTAATCTACACTTGAAGAAGGTGTTTTAAGAAGAGGTGTCGGACAGCGCATGTTAAAGGGGTCCGCTGTTTACATATTTAGTAACTGAATTAGTTCACTTAATTCTATTTAGATGCATATACTGTTGAAAATGCCACAAATTTTAAGAATTGATTAACTAATAATTTTAAATTAATTCCTTCTTACATCTCCAGCTTTTTATCTTATCTCAGCAGTTAGTTTCAGTAAGCACTGAGCCAACGTCTTTCACTAACTACGTAACATATCTTATTCCAACAATATTTTTTCCATTGCATATTAATAACATCGTTGGACCGAGGACCTTAAAAAGGCAGGTGGGGTAGCGGCTGGATGTGATTTGCGGAGGATCGGGTGTTATGGCCCACCTTGGGAAAAGCATATGTCCAGCAGTAGAAGTTAGAACGGTAAAGACTATTGTAACTGGTTACCAATGTTTATGAATATATTTAACTCTCGAGAAGCCAATGCATTGCGAGCTTTGAAGGATAGCCCTGTGATCTTTTGTTTTATTTCCTGATACGTTTTTCTTTATTCAATTACATAATTTACAATTTATATATACTGTTATATAATATTATAGGAAATCTGAGGAATGATCATATTAAAAACGAAAGTGGGATTTAGGTAAATAAAAGTATTCAGTTTTAAAGTAACGCTTTCGCGTTGTTATTATTGTGACCAAAATATTTACAAAGAAAATTATTAACATAAGTGTAACAAAAGCATATCTATGTATATATGTCGAGAAAAAATGCATTTAGTAGTCATAAAATCATGTATTGAAGCCATTTAAATAGCTAACTTCTTTATTTTATAATAAACGTGGTCTTAATTCCAGTGTGGACAGCATCAAAAACAACTTAATCAGGTAACAGAGTTATTTTTTAAATGAATAATAACCACTTTTATATTGGAATGTTTAATTAAATTTTTATTTTTATCATAAAGGTACACTATTATTTGTTATATTAAATGTGTAATGGCTGATATATTAAAACTCCGGGTTTGCAGTAGGACATAGCGAGAATAAAGTGTTTATTGGAAACATTACTATTTCTTATGACTGATTTCGCTAAGGAAGCCGAGTGAGCGTCAATCTTTATGCATCTATATAAACATATAAGATCCTACGTCATTCTTAACTGTAGTTATAACAAGTTTATCTAATCATAAAAGGTGTGAATTAGAAATGTTTTAAAAACAATAAAAGCATCATTGTGTTCAAATATATAACAGAACAATTAAGTACATAGTCACACATACAGGAAAATAATGAAAAAATCCATCATCATACATATGTTTTACAAATCTATAAAATTAACTAATACTTAAAAAGGATTTTGGGCGGTCGAGCAAAAAGTTCAGCATTTATATTAAATCACAAGCATTTTAGTAAAAAATTATCACTTCACGTTGGTTGATATATATCATAAATATATAATTTTAAATTATATACGTCATGCCTTATCTAGGGAACAATTATTTATCACTAACTCATAGTGCAGAGAAAATTTGTGATACTCTCAAATCTAACGATTAATTCTTAAGTCAATTTAAATTCCTAATTATAAGCAATAATATGAATTGAAACGTGATTTGGGGTACATTTAGAGATACAATGTACTCTAATGTATTACACATTTCAAATCACACATATTATGTTAACGAATATTAAAGTTATACTTTATATTCCATTTAAATCGAAAAACAGACGTATCTGAAAGGTTACAAGTACCTCAAAGCATTTTTTCCTATAATTACTAATGTGTCATTTACTAGGTATTATTATTTATATTAGGTACTTATTTTGCGTCCCAGTTTTAAATCCATTTTGGATTACTTTAAAATTTTCTATTATGACCTCAATTTTATACTATTTTATTGGTCCAGTTTGGAATTTTACGCCGATTGCACAATGCATGAAAATCCGCACCGTTTTATCTACGGTTTAACATTTTAATTTATTCAAAAATTCTAATAAAACAGCGTTAATATCTAATATTATAACAATCACGAACACGCACACCTATGTGATAAATCATTGATATGTTTTACGTCTGCCGATGTGCGCACACGTTTATACGTGGGACACACACATTAGGAAACATCTACATACACAACCTATTTAAGAAAGGTACTTGTTAAGACACGTTAGGTTTTATGGGTTTACAAAAATTGATGCTGAACTTTTTCTCTGGCCTTATAGGTATAATTTTATTACAACAAATTACATTAACGTTTTATTATTATCTAAATTATATTTAAATAATTTAAACCTAAAAGGTAACTTCCAACAACTCACTGACACATCACGGAGTGCTCGTCGCCGCGCGCAGGGGCGCGCCGCGACCGGCCGCTTTCACATTCATACTCGACAATTATTATTACTACTAACAAATGCCTTAATCATTCGTAAAATTACTATCAAATTCGGTGTTTACAAGCCAAATTTTTACATTTGTAAGTCTTGTGACTAGATTTTTCTTATTTAAATAATACACAAGTAAATAACATAGGAATATTTGTACGACGAGATGCCATTGATCACGAGCGGTAACTCAAATGCAACTACTAGGTAGATAATTTTAAAGATAAAAACGGAATCACACACAAATATACATTATATTACAATAAATTAAGTTTATCTAAATCTCTACTTATGATTATTTAATAAAATGTCTTTTAATAATAAAATTAAACTTCGTAGGAGAAGCATGGACCGATTCCGCGGGAGATCGAGCCCTATAGTTTTTAATTAATCTCTAGAAAAATATTTTAAATCTTAAACGCTTATAAAAATAACGGAGTCGGCCCTAGACAGGGGAGGAAACGGTTTAAAAGGCGGTGTGGTCCTCGGGAAGTGGGGTAATGTAGGATGCCTAAAATGGCAGACTGGCGCGGAACATGTTTTCGATGAGGGGTGGAGCTGGCACTAAGTCCTCAAGCTTGAGGTAAAAGATACGCTGAAGTCCTTGCACGGAGAGTGAGCGCAACTCGGGCAGCGCGCCCAGCACGCGGCTGAAATGCGGTGCGCCCGTCGAGTTGGCACCTCCGCCCCCCGGCATGTGGGCACGCAGACATCCGATTATCTTCATTTGAAGTTGCTCCACCCGGTGTGGCTCCTTTAATCCGTGTCTCTCTGCGAAACAATAAATTAGTTCTTCATATAATTTGCAAATAGATTTATGTTATTTAAGGATAAAAGATTTACATATATATTGTACATAATGCATCACTGAGACGATATGCATTCTATTTAGTGAATTAAGTATAAATTGTTCTCAAGATTATTATAAAAACGTAATATCACGCCTATTTTCCCTGGAGGGGTAGGCAAAGAAGCGTAGTACATTCCCACATTTTACCAGTTATAATGGAAACAACATATTATGTTACTGTATAAAATTCTATACCTGTTATCAAAGTTAATGCGCAGAGGCAAGCGAAAGTCGAGATGTCTATATCCATTGAGTGCAGTGTATTGCTGAAGTCGAGGACCGCGTGCAGCCAGTCGCCGAACGATCGCTGGCATTGTCTTTTATCCAGAACCAGACCGTTGCAAAATGTCAGTTTTGTATCTTCTGGACGAGTACGGTACGCCAATCGGAGTACGAACAGTTCAAGGCGCGCTGATGCAAATAGTTGTTCTCTGTCCTCAGGGCACAATTCACCGTAACCAGGGACTTTCTCAGCAAACATCTTTATCATGTCTATTGAATTGCTCAGCAAAGAATAAAATTGTTGTATTACTTCCAAATCTGAGATGGGTGGCTCCATAGGGTTTGGTTCTCTGTATTGGGAGTAATCTAGGTTCGCAAAGTCAGGTGACGTATCCACATGCGCCCTTACTAAAGCAGTAATCAGAGAAATTGGCGGACTTGGTGGTGATTCTTGCGGACATTTCGGTTTTGACGGGAGTCTTCCGCGCCGACCTTTCAATGAATCAGTTCTCACAACCTCTTTCACCATCCCCACAGCTAAGCATTTCTGGAAGCGACAGAATTGGCACCTGTTCCTTCTTCTTTTATCAACAGGGCATGATTTTTCAGCTAAGCACACATATTTCGATCCTTTCTGAACCGTTCTCTTGAAGAACCCTTTGCAACCTTCGCATGTACGGACTCCGTAATGCTGGCAGGCAGCGGTGTCTCCACAAACGGCACAAAGTTGACTTGGCGAAGGTGGAGCAGCGCGCGCCACTACGTTGTCTTGCGGAGCGCCACCGGGAGAGCTCGAAGCGGAGCTAGGCGCGGATGCTTGCATACAATGCACTCGACTGCCGTGTAGTTTTGGACTGTCGTTGGAGCTACTAGATTCCGATCTTTGTACTGGTAACGATGATCTTCTTTGTCTGGCCGCTTGATCTGAAGCCAACAGGTCAATAGAACTTGGGAACGGCGGTAGAGAGTAAGAATCTTGATTGTTGGGCATACCTCCAGTATCGAACGTGGGGCTGCAAGGTTGGGCCGGAGCGTAATATGGGGACGGAACATAAGGAATTGTTGGCTGATGGTATTGATACAGCAATTGAGTAGATGCATGTCCTTGATGCGAATAGGCGCTGTTGTAACAGTCTTCGTCCATCTTTATACCGAATTCTGCCATTTCTTGTTTCGGATAGCGAACTGAGTAAGTTTCTTCAAAACTGGGTAACGCAGGTCCGAGGATCGGTGACGGAGTTTCACTCACTGGAGTCGTACGCAGCGACTTAATCTCTGGAGGAATGGGAGCGTGAAATTCAACGTCCGGGAATGGATCTAGATTATCTTCTAAGATTTCAGAGGAATCTTCTTGATATTGGGGTGAAAGCAGATCAGTGAAGGACGAACCGTAGTTGCTCTGTAATAGAAAAACGAATCGATAAAGAAGGCGGAACAAATGAGGTAGGCGTTAAAGCACCGGCATAGGCGGATAGCACGCACCACCAATAGCATGCTTATTTCACTCATATCATTATGAATGTTCCACTGGACAGTGTCGTTCATATGTGAAATAATGTCTTAATAACAAAAAAATCTGAAAAAATGTTCAAAATGTAAATTTTGTTGTATGAAAAAAGTGTTAAAAGATTTGAAGCAGCATTTTTGAAGTGAACATTTTAATAATCGTTCAAACAATATTAGAGACACGAATAATACAGATGAAATGTAAATTATCGTTGAATTTGCATTAGTAAGCCATAATACTTACGTGTGTTTGCAGCAGTAGCATGCTGGAGGAGTTAGCCGTGAAAGCGCTTGGCGAGCGCGGCTCTATGGCGCTCGGCCCTGTAACAATAAAACATCACATTTTGAAATACGCTCACTGTATTATCATTTAAAAAGTGTAACTATTTTTTATGTTATGCCGTTTTGTATAATTGTATGTTTTTATAGAGGAACTGTTAAAAACGGAACATTCTCGAAGACCGATGAACAGTAAATGCGCTGGGAGGTGGCTAGACGCGAGTTACCGGCATGGTGTTTTGAACTATCACGCTATACAATCCATGCATCATTTATATTTACCCTCGGCGAACATACTTTGGTTCCTGCTTCACAACGAGCACACGTAATTGACTAATCAATATCTACTTCTGATAACTACAATGGATGACGACCGGACGCTACCCTTCTATGATCAAAAGTGACGAAAAGACAGAAAGGTCTTCTAATTTATACTGCAGTTTTAGCAGCCAAATATTGCCGGTTTGAATACATTGTGTCACGGTTGTTGATTTGCCACGCCCCGAAAATTGAATTCTATGTATACACTACATTTTTGTTTCATTAAAACAATGTTACAACTAAACTGCGGTTCACATTTTACTTTGGGCCATAATCCGATAATCTTTTAGGTTCATATTGCAACAGCGTTTTGGATCCAATGTTTTTAGGGCGAAAAGGCGACGAATCCCAAGGGAGGTTATGAAATCACTGGCATTTGAAATTTCTATTATGTTAAGAACCATTAATTCTACCGTTATTAAGCTATAGACACAAGGTAAAGATTAGATTTTTTTTATTGTTTGTTATTCTTATATTTCAATAAAGTACTGATCGTGCTATAGAGTGTCGACGTATAGACCATCTGAATTCAATTCGAATTCTCGTAGAGTTCCAACAAAAAACCTCTCCGTAATGTTCCTTTATATTTCATTACAACTTTTAAAAAGGTCCTTGTATTTATGTCGTATGATGTTTACGTAGCTACAAATAGCGATTTGTTTAATTTTTTTTTTCTTTTTACCATTTTATCGTTCCAATGTTGAACACGGTTCTCCTTTCAAAATAAACAATGTAAAATTTGTGACATTATCATCGTAAGCCTGTCCAAGTCCACTGCTGGACACATGCCTGCTCTAAGGAAAATTTTCCCATAATCCCTACGGTGGGCATGCGGGTACCAGATCGCAGAGCACGACTTTCGCACCGCCTGCGCTGCTGTCCGTAAACGGCATATACGAGGACGTTATTAACTTTCATATAATTGAATTAGTTACATGTAATTCTGCAAGTTATATAATTTCGTTTTCTTAACTTTTGCATTAGATAAAAATTGGAAGGTTCTGGTGCTTCTGGACGAGATCTTTTTAAGGGATAAGCAGCGCCACTGTGCATAGTTACTTTTGTATGTTTTTCTATGTTTTTACTGCTAAATATTAAAACATGTCTTTTATGGATATCAGATAAGTATATGGTTCATATGATAACTACACAAATTTAGACATAATACGTTTATTCAATTTGTAATACTAAATAATTGATGAGAAATTGTTAATTGTTACCTAAATATTGAAATCGGACCAACTAGAGAAAGTTTATTTAATTATAATGATATTATGTACGTTATATATGATAAATTAATTCATAAATTAGTGCTTTTTATGTCAAAATATATTTCGGCAAAATATATTTCGCGAGAACAAATAACAAATTGCACAAAAGGCTTTCTAGTGTTCTTGATAAACATTGATATAAAGTGTAATGAATCCATTGAATACTGTGTACTTTTCCAAATATTTAATTTCAATTGGTGTCGTAAAATATTCATCAAT
>DWDT01000650.1:0-19514 GCA_018245595.1 Microceris scylla
AATAATAGTAGAGGGAATTATAATACTAGAAATAAGCATAAATTGGCTATTCCGCGCTTTCGCTTGAGTAAGGTGTCAGGTGTGAATATTTCATTACTTTCAAGTCGAGACGCTTACTTTAATTTCTACTCTACCGCTTCAGGAATCCCCTGATGGCTTCGTAACAGGAGTTCTTGAATATGAGCTGAAAGCAAAATATTTTCATAACTATAGGTATTGATCGTACAGAGTCGTTAATGTACCGATTAGTAAGTAGAACTTACTAGAGTTTAAGTATCTTTTGTTACGCGAATGTTGGTGCATGTAATGCCGAAGGAAACTAAGACACCAATCTTGACCGAAGGTAGAGCGTGGCTGATGGACATGTCAGACGTCTCCGAAACGGCGTTTATGATGGAATTGACGAGTGTAGTAGAACTAAGCACGTCAAGTCTATAAGGATGGAGATATTTGATGCTCCTCTCTTCCTCGTAACGGACCTGACTTGATCTTAACTACAGGTTTATGATAATAAATATTTCCTTCGTCTATTGTCGAAAATGATTTTTTTTATTATTTGTGTACTACAAACACTTCGCAACTGCATGTAAAGTATAGGAATTTTGTAGACATAATTATTGTTTTCATATTCATTTTATATTGGGGTAACTGCGTATTAAGGGACTTGGCGTGATGCTAGAATTATGTTTTCATATCGTCGTATGAGCCTTAGCCTGATATTTTTACAGTCAGCTACACAGTATTTTTACTATAGTAAACTGTAACTGTATATATACAGGTTTTATAATAGGTATTCACTAGAACGAAGTCAGTACTTAAAACACATTGTATGGATACTTACGGCACCTAAGATAAGGCACGCATTTGCCGTTGTTTCGCCAATAATTCGGTTTACATCTACATGATGGACTGCAGTTTATCACTATAAAGGAAAAAAATGGACATTCTCCTGTCGGGTTCGCGTTCGAGCAGTTATCTCCAGGGCACCAAGACGGACACGGCTCGTAAATTTCGTTTTCCCGCGAACATTCAAATGGGGCTGTAATCAAAAATTAAATGTTAAATAATTATAAACATTTCTCATATGAAATTTGATTACTACACTACTCCTAATCAATTTAATAATTTATTGCTACTTGATTACGTAAAGAGCAAGCAATGATCACTAGTGGTACATGGACATCTGAAAACTACTTTAAACTGGCTCAGAGCAAAGTTATCGTCGGATTTTTTATACCACAAAATTATTTCTTTGAAACTTTACTGCTACAGTAAGTCCATCTCTGTTATACATACTTTTGATACATAATAATAGATTATAGATAGTTATTAGATCTCATGTTATTGTTCATTAATTTATGATTAATAGGAACGCAATCGCGTAATTTGTAGGTAGGTATTTGAGTTCTAACTTCATAACATCCCTTATCAATGTGTCTGCTACTCATTGATGACTAGCAAAACGATAGTTCTATAGTATTTCCACGTCTATTATTCTAGAGACGTCGATATTTTCCTTGTTTGGTAAAATGTTAGTTTTGTACGAACGCTGACTTATGTAACTCACAAATTTTGTTTAGCGTTTACGGTTTTAAAGACACTTTAAATATTAAGTTTTACTTGTAAGTATGCTTACAAATGTCTGTGGAAGTGGTTTAATGGATTATTTTTCAAGCCTTTGTTAAATATACAGGGAGAGCCATGGTAACAATCATATTGATAAAAGGAGTCATATATGAAAGCGTTTTTAACTTCCAATCACAATACCCTACATCTCCAGTATTATCTTTCTTAAGTCAATGAACTTACGACATTTTTGGGTAGGTATACAAGTTCCGTTATCAGCTCTTCGGAAGTTGAATCCGCATTTACATGCCGGGGGTGGACAGGTTTTCGGTGTCAGGCATTCTATTCTATCCTGCAGCTCATCTTTCGGGCAAAAGTCGTAAGGGCAGTCCTTCGGACAGTCGTCTAGCACTTCGTTCGGTCCACATGTTGGTTTCCCTGCAAATAAATAGGTCTTAACATTTAATTTAAAACTATAAAGGATTTGTCAGTTGATTAAAAAAAATAATTTATGTATGATGATAATATTGAATAGTAAATTAATTTTATAATAAAAATAATTTACTATTCAATATAAATTTATAGTTTTACTGGCACTGTAGATTTTGTAACAGAAAAAAATATATACTTAAAAAAATGTCATTCCTTACCAGCACCGTATCCAACACATAATATTAGTAACACACAAACACTGTGAAATCTAGTCATCGTTAATATATAAGTCATCACTGCATGACTGAACGACAGATTCTGATCGACACCGTTTATGAAGTAAATTAACACGTCTTGAGCTCTGAAACATATAAATACTATTTGTGGCGCGGTATCGACGTCATGGGAAAATTAGAGGCTCGGCAAGAGGAATACAAAATTGCTGGGCGTAATATTTTGCACGTAGGCTCGATAGATTAGGTTTAGATGAGTATGCATTATATTCGTATCACGCGTTACCATTAGTATAGTGACTTAGTTAGAAGGCTTAAAACCTATTCGTATTATGCATTGGACGCATAAAAACCTTGTTGAATTTCTTATAAGTACAAATAATTTAATACCTGTTTAGGCTTCACTTAATCGAGACTAACAATAAGTTTTTTTTTAATATTTTTGGTAAAGGAAGTAAAAACACTACATGAAAACAGTACGTTAGAACGTCTAGAAAGTTATAATGTATTAGATGCAACGCAGTATGTACATATGTATGACTGTATCTACGTAAAAGGAAAAGTTAGCAGCTTCAAAAAGTACCTGTCCCAAGAATTACGAGATGGCTTGTAATTTTTTCCCGAGAGATTCTACAATAGTCATAACTATTATGACGTTTGTATTCTGTAATCAACGGTTTTTTCCAGATTAATATGTAGAACTTTTTTTTCAAACCGTTAAGTGTGACCAATTTTTTTTACTCTTTAGTCACGTTATAATGATTTATTGTAATTAGCGCCATCTATAAATAACTAAAGAACTAAAGTGTGCTACAAAAACAATTATTGTGGATAGAGTAAAATATTCTGCAATCTTAGTTACGTGATATAATTGTAGATGGCCTACTATAGATTTTACTATTAAATACACGTGACCTTTACCGAATTTTTACTTACCCAGCTAACAGATTGAGAACAAATTTGGATGAAAATATATAGAGCAGTGAGAGGTCGCTGCTTCTTTATAAAAATAAGTTCGCGCGAATTATAGGTTTAATGGTCACTGAATCTATGCTACTGGGTTTTACAACAGCTGTTTAATTATATTTTTTGTTTACAACTAGAAACGGTTCAGGGAATAACTTTAACCGATTTTTGATTCATAACTAAAATGAACTTCCGGTTCAGTTCCGACAACATTTTTTATATTGTGTCCTTACATTTATAATTCATCTCAAAGAATAAGTAACCATTCTCTATTTCACTTTATGCGAATATATACACATGTATTTAATTAACTTCATATTTGAGGCGAAATATATATGAATAAATCACTAAGTACACGTGCTTAACGGATATCGCAGCTCGATTTCGCACTCGTCCTTGTTTGTATCGTATGTAAATGTAAGTCTAATATTTGTTCCTACGTTTCATTGTTTTTCATAAGTGCGTCTTTGATACCTTGCGTGACAACGTAAAAACGTATAAAATAACGTATAAAATAACGTCCGTTCGTTGGAGAAAAAAAATCTGTAACAGTATAACTTTTATGTAATTGTTATGAAGAGACGCCGTTGCATAATAATAATAATAATAACAATCTTTTAGGAATTTTTTTGACACATCCGTCCTGACCGGAATCAAAGTCGGATCATATCACCGAAAAGACGGTGGTATAATGTACGTAATGTAATAAACGCGTTAAAGTTATAGAAATGTAGATCTCGTTTAAAGGAAAAGCAATATTCCTGCTTATGGCACTGAAATACAGAACAATCTTATTTATTTACATCTGTATATTACTATATTAGCTAATGAATATGTTTTCATCAATACACCTATGGAAGTAGAATTCTGTTATAAATATCCTGTTGTGTAAATGTTATTTTAGTGCGGTCTTCCTGCGGATGCATAAACTCTATGTGGCTAGCAAGACTTTTTGAAGGCTTTTGGAAGATATGAGTTGAATGTGTAGACGACTTAGGCAGGTATTTATTTTAAAAACAAAGTTATATTCACACTTAAGTGTAGAAAATAGTATTTCTTGCCTGCCATCTTCAATAATCGTTGACATCAGTCCAAGTCTAATACTGGACATAACTTTCCATTTAAGGGGTTTGTTTGTAATCGCCACGTCGGGCATGCAAGCTGGAGAGCGCATTTCTGAACTGAATGATGGTTTCCGATACACCGCTTGGCTACTAACAACTAATAAATCAGTCAAATAACCAGTTTACTGTCCTTGTTTGCAGCCGTAAATATAACTGGAAGAAATAAATTCGCTTAATTCAACCAATGCAATTCCATACAAAATAATAAAGAAAAATTTTCTGTTTCAAACTTGGTTTTATATTCAGCCTCTTGCTTTAGGAGGTCCTGAGTTCAAATTATGACACAGGTATTTTTAATTTCGTTCCAATAACGATGGAAGAACATGTCGCGAGAAACCTTATACATACATATTTTGTGCTTCGTGATGTTTTCTAAGACGCGGTAAGCCTACTAAACAGAACTTGAAAATCGTGGCAAACTACACTCTTAAACCTTTTCAATCTGAAATGAAATCTGCGCCCAATAATAACAATGTAGACTAAAGTAAATGGTTATGTAAATGACGAATAGACGAATAAAATTGAATGATGATGGTGATAAAAAATTAAAAATAAAAATAAATACAATCATGCAGTCAAACCCATAGAATGTAATATGTATGAAACAACCATAGACATTTATTCAGGACATGGTGAATGAGTTTCAATACGTTTGTATGAACAGCTTTTCGCTGGTTTTGTTTGTATTGCAAACAGTATTAACTTCACTTCGACGACCAGAACATTTTTTTTTGTTACAAGGTACTGGTGTGTTCTCGAAAATGAAGTTAAAAAGTGTTAGTAGTGTATTAGCTGTGTTTTTTACGGTGTCCGTCACAGCTTGTAAGTATAATTGTTGTTTGAATTAGTGCAAAGTCAAATACGTTCAATTGAACTAACAAATAGCCGTATTTAAAGTTTTAGCTTTGCCAAAGTGGTAAGAAAGGGCAATTGCCGATTGGTGGTTGATGGCTTTGGGTACAAGCAACCTTTGCTTGGACAGTTTATTAAAACTAAAAGACTGATACAACGCTAATACACTTTTTTCGAAAAAAAAAACGTGAACCGATTCTTTAGCGTGTCTAAAAGGAAATAAAAATTATTATAGATTATTAGTTTGAAAATGAAGATTGCTTAATACAACTAATAACCACCTTTAAACATAAAATAAACACTTAAGCATATCAATTACCTCATGACGGGGGAACATATATTTATTTTATCATAGCGACAACATGTTATTGTATAGCAATAAGATTTGAAGGCTACAGGATGTAAGCCACTCGAGCAAAGTAAGGCAAAGCTTCCTTAAGGCTAAAGGCGTCATAATTATAACAATTTCTGGTAGTGTTTAACAGAAAAATATTAAAATCGATAGAGTCACTGATCGGTCAGTCGGTATGGTCAAATAGGGAAAGGGTTTGCTCCTCTGTAATATATGTACGTAATTTAAAGAGTTAATGAAGTTCTTTTTCGTTTTTTATAAATTATTAAGCCACAATTTTATTTAAAGTTTCAGATTCAAGTCACATTGGGTCTACTTCACCGAAGAACATGTAAGGCGATCAAAATTTTTCGTAATTTTTATAAAAGTTCGTTATAATAGAATCATCTTAACGTTATTTAAGTATATTTTTATCATTCCATGAATTAAATTGAGATATATTTACATAATATATGGGAAGGAAAAACAGGACTAACGGAACGTGTACATCAACTTTAATCCTTGTTTTGTTAACATGACCATGTTCATCCATATTTGGTTTCTTCGTCAAGCTTAATAAATTTTTAAGCTATTTATGAAACAAGTCAACTCAGATATGTTTATTTATTATGTATATTATTAACTGAAATTGCCGTTTTACTTAAATTCGGACAAGTATCTTTGGATACTTTATAAAAGCTTATCAGTAATTTCGTAATATTTGATAATTGCTTAGATGTCAGTCTTTTGCAAAAATTAATGGTAAAGTATAGTAATTAACAGTAGTCTTTTCTCTTGCTTGTGAAAATGACTCACTAAAAACAAAACAGAAATGTAACTTTTGTTCACAGTGAACTGCGAGTACCCAACGAACAGACATTAAGCAGTGTACACAATGCTAATCATCCGTTTAGACAAGGATTGCAAAGAGCGAACAGACCTGAAATAAATCCGCATGTTTTTGACAAAATAGAAAACCAACGCTTATCAAATCAACATGTTCGGGGAAGAGAGCCGGCTATTTCATATCCTACATATTCAAATATTCCCAGAATCCCCAACGCTACACCACCGTTGAATTCTCAAACTAATTACAGAAATACCAACATCTCCCCACAAGGTAAGATAAAACAAAAAACATATTGACAATATTGTGATGCTAAAACGCGAATGAAAAATCGCGAGGAATGTTACACGACTTCATCTTTCTCTAAAACGTGCCCAGTTTAACCGCCTAAACCAGAGAGACAAACTTTCGTTTATTTTATTCTTTCCGAGAAGATATGCGGATAAAACAGTTGAAAAATGACTGATAATATACATAAAACATTTTCAGACAATTCACAACTTGATTTAAATCTGGGCAGAATCTACATTATAGTAATAGTCGACCAATTGTTTGTGGGACCAATTGTTAGATAGAACATAGTTTCAGCGCTTTAATACCAGATTAATAGACTAGTCATGAAAACAATGTTATTCTAAATAAGGTAGTCCGTAATACGATAAACAATTTTTCTAAATATCCTACATAACATCTTCATTACAGGTCCAACACTTCATGGCATACTATCTCATCCTAATATTCATGAGATATATGCTGCGGCAAAACCAACCAAGCGTTACACTGTTATACACTCAAACGGAACAGTGGAACACACAGATGATTTGCATTCGGTAGCAGCAAGATACCCCGACTACGTTCTAGTTAAAGCTGATGATATTTTAAGAAAAAGTCACCATCAGCCTTTCCTTAGCTCCACAAACGCGTCAAATAAACCTCCAGTGCAAAATAATCAACAATTAACACAAAATTTGCCGGAACCCTCACATATTCCAGCAAATGCTGGATATTTCGGTTATCAACATAAGGCGAATGCAAATATCAGGAACCCTGTGGCAGAAACACTACAAGTACCAATTAAAAGTCAAGCTATAAATTTGCCAACGTCAAATATGCTACATAAAGAACAGTCTCAAATTAGACCAACTAATTCACATCAAGGAATAAATAAGAACCAGCCAACTTATAAAAACCCATATCCTAGAACTCCCATTATACAAAGTACTGCACCAAGAGGTACAGGATTACCTGTACCATTCAATAATCCACTTTTACGGTCAAAACAACCATATTTGCCACCGAATGAACAAATAAGGGGGACGTTAGAAGGTCCATATCAAAAAGATAATAGTAACCATGTTGTGCGACAAGATCTGCATGAGAATCCCGTGGCATTAAATCCCACTGCTGTTTATACCCCGATTAATAAACAAGGAATTCCAACGGGTGGAGTTAATAATTTACGGACAACATCAACAAATCCTCCGATAAAAATAAGAGTGTCTGATGAAAAGGATTATAAAGCACATGAAAATGCTATGGCTATCAATCCACTTCCCATTTACCCTAGCATATCCATACCACAAGATAATGCGAAATCTGATAAAGTCTTTGGATCTCCTGCTTCAGTAAAAGCTGAAGCTCAAACAACGACATTAAAAAATAAGGATCAAGAAATAATTTTTAACCCATTAGTAATAAAAGGAGTAGATGAAGCTATACTGGTTTATAATACCAGTCTATCCAATAGTGATCAAAATGGCGAGAATCAGACATTTACCGTCAAACTTTCACAATCTAGCAAACCGATAGCTACGCTCCAGATACCAGTTGAAAAGGCACAACATGAAAGCGTACCAGTCATTTTACCACAAGTTTCATCACAGGATACAGTACAAAGTGTCCTTACGCCGACGGCAGAAGAATCACATCGTGATGAAGTTACGCCAGATGTTGCGACTATTGTTGAAGCGACTACAATTAATCCTGATTTAGTTGCAAATACAACCACTTCCCCTGAATTACCCTCAACCTTGATATCAAGTGCTGAAAAAATTATAGACTTAACTCCATCAAAAGACACATTGAACGGTACTAATATCGAATTTAAAACTGTTATGTCAGTAAATAATACAAATGCTAATAAAACTATTGAAGAATTAAATATCGGTCCTAAAATCGGAACCGGCAACAGTAGTTCTACCAATCGAAGTAAGTATTCGGATTTTTATGTACTCTTAACGATGTCTCGTTTGGGTTGCCATCGTCATGCTTATTATAATGAATGCAATTAATTTATTAATTATAATAAACATCGATGTTATTAAATCACGTCATTAGTAAAATAATAATCGATTCAAATCTAAACACTTTTAAACGTATAATTTCCTTGATTATTAAAATTCACACAATCGGTATAGACCATTGAGTTCTCCTTTATTTTGAACTTGAACGTGAGGTTCTTCTTTTGTGACTGTTGTCTCTGAATGGATAAACAAAATGTTCGTTACTTTACATTGAAGAAAAATTAAAACACGAAGAAAAAAAATTAAGACACTAATATTATGAAGATGGTAAAAAGTGAACCTTACTTGAATAACTAATTTTGACAGTTGTCTTTTAATAAAAATAATTATAGTTTTATTTATTTTTATGCTTCTGTTTATTTACAGATGATACCGACGAATCTTCGACAACGCGTGCTAACAAAAACTGGGATTGGTTTGAGTTATCAGATGAAAAGATATTTGGAAACATGATGAATAGTAGTCGCAATGTTTATTTCTTCTTTATGCCTTCACAGCCTAAAGTTTTTAAGGAGACCAAGACGACTATTTATCCAAACGGCACAACTGTTCAAGAGATAACAGAAACTGAGGTCATAAGTGGACAAGGTAACATATAATATATTATATATGACTATGACTGCCTCGTTGGTCTGGTTGCAAGCGCGACTGCCGAACGAGAGGTCCTGGATTCAAATCCCGGGTCGGATACTATTAGATTTTTCTAATTAATAATTTCTAGGAGTGAAACGTGGGCGTGTACTACACTCCTCTGTCTACCCTTTCGGGGATTATAAGCGTGATGTTACGTATATTATATATATACTCGTAACTAGCCGACACAGCAAACTATATAATGCCATAATTCAATATTGTGTTGACTTTATTCTTATTCCATTCAGTATTTTATTGAGATCGAATTATTATTACGATCAAATGAATAGGTAATAAAAATGAATACAACTCAATTGAATTATAAAAATGAAAATAAAAAGTATTTTAATTATATTCAAATGAATGATAATTTTATTACTCGTATGTATTTCCTGATGGTTTCTAGGACTTGTTTGTAGGTGTCTTCATGTAGTTCAAATATCCTTTTTGCAGATGGCGAGCCGGAAGTGAAGCAAACAAAAAAAATACTATGTAGTTGATCACAAGTAACCTTATTTTGTATAGCACCGAGAGTTTTTGAAACGATACAATAATATGATTTAATATTTTCACGTAAAAGAGTTAATTACATGATTCTCTGTTTATTCTATTTATATTACCTATATGATGTTTTGTAAATACGATATAATATTAAGTAAATAAAACCTTAAGCTTTATAACCGTTTCATTATCCATTATTTGTTAATATTGGTCGGTCATTGTTAACACCCGTTTATAATAATTTACGACTATTGTCTTTTTACACTATAAACAATAAAAACAAGTACCTACTCGTCCTTAGCCTCCGATGAAATACTTTTTATGAGTTATTGCACACATACGTAAATTACATAGAACTCAATCAATACGAAAACTGCCGGAAATAAATCTAGCCTTTGTTTTCAAACAATCGACTTTGCGTTTTATAGCGTAAATTTGTCATTTTTTACTATGAATCCCACCATTTTTTCACGTAATTGATTTCTCAATTATCATAAATCTGGTTCAGTTTTGTACATGCATTCAATGTGTTTTAATTTCAAATGTATTTCCATTATCCATCATTATCCATCATTATCAGCCTATTCCCCCCTTCCACTGTAGGACATAGGCCTCTCCAATAGCACACCACTGAGCTCGATCTTCAGTTCTTCACACAACCACTGCCAGCCACTTTGCGTATATCGTCAAATGTATTTAATATTATCAATTTCGTTTAGGCCTTGGTTACGTAAATTTTAATAGGAGATATTCAGGAACTTCTATAACATTGTGAGGCTTGGATATATGACTCTATCATGTTATTAAAATCGTCGTTGTCGCCAACCGGGGTTTCTATTTTATACTAAGCGTATACTCTACAGTACTTATATTTCTATTATGACTAATTCTATATAGTTAGTTACGGTAGAGTTGGTTTAATAATAATTCTGTAATCGCGTTAATTTATCATTGGCTGCGCTACATCGTGTATCTTCTGACACGTTTGCAATATCCCAACGATCGAATATCGTAGAGTAGGTATAACATTATTTATTAACGGCTGCCAATACTCGTTATAACATCACTCTACATCCATCAATTAGTTGCTTACTCTATATGTCGATATTTATTAGGAAATGATTTATATCTTTATAATAATAATAATAAATATCGATAAATAAACCGTGTACAACAATAAAAACAATCATTTTATTAAATATAAAGATTTAATTTTTATTTACGACCAGTCTGTGCTATGGTAACAATTCAGCTGCTAAACCATGTGTAATATATATCCAGAAATATTATGTATATTAAACCCAGGAAATCTTTTTATTTTCTAAAGAACATTTACGTGAGACGCATAATAAAGAACTTCGCTCGACTAAAAATCTTAAGGTGAATATTCCACAGCACCGTACTACTTAAATGTTACCATTATTCTTTCACTATTCAATCTGTAATACTCTGAAACTTTCTGCCTAAGAATTTTACATAAGCACTCAATATGTGGGCGCTGACTGATATAAAATATTACTTCGCGTTAAGTTCGCCCTGTATTACCGATAAAAATAAATAAAAATAATTTATATCTACAAAGTACAAAATATACTCATGATTTTAATTACAAATTAACTCACGTGAGTTTTTCAGGGATGGCCCGACTAGTTTCGGACCTGTACGAGGTCCTTCCTCATGGGCTCCCGCCGTTTGCAGCGAGGCCGCGACGCACGTGGGTCAAGCCGTGACATCTATAATCATGTGTATAAACACTCACGAAAAATTTAATAGTAAAGTATACTCATGTTTATTATACACAATTATTTGTCTTAGTTGGGAATGGATCTCATAACCTTCCGCTTAGAAATCGGATTCACCAAAATTTGGGATCGGGGATTTCATTCAAATTTGGGATCGAAAGGTCCACTGAGATATTATTACAATTTATATTTTTAACTATTGAAAAGTAACTCAAGCACGAGTCCCAGTAAAGCTACTTAATTAATTTGACTTGACATTTATATAAACGTGGTATTTTTAGTCGCAGAAATTTCCTTATCATTTCGAAGCTGTTGCTTAATAAAAAAGGTTATCAAATTGCAGCGTCATTCATGCTTCCTGCATAGTCTTTTAATTTCAGATTGTTGAAATAAAGAATGGCTCTATAAATAAGCCCACATAAAAGTTTGAGGCTATAATACGGTGTTATGTAGACGCGTGTGACATTTTCAATTTTATCTTATTTCTTTTTAATTAGTCACAGGTTTAATTAAATTTTAGGTCAGAATGCGTAAAATCAGTCAGAATATATATAAAACTATCTATTTCTTTATTTACCTTTTCTTCTTAAACTATATATACTCGTGTGTATGAGGTGCGTGTAATTATATGAAGTTGAGTTACGTATTCCTTAACAAGAAACGGTTTATAAACAAATCATCATAGGTACATACAATGTATTCTTTCTTTAATAATACGTAACATAATATAAAGCTGATCTCATATTTATATATTCTCGGTGATAGATGTTGCATACATTTTGTATGGGATGACATATGATCAGATGATATATTTATATCCTTCCTTTCATGGTAATATATATCCAAGGATTTATATACTTTTGGATCATATTAATATTAGAATAACTATACAAGCACAAGTGCATAAATATTGTCACGCCTATTTCTCATATGGGTAGATAGAGGCTAACGATTTCAACGTTTCCTGCTAAGGTTTCAGGAAACCTATTTTATATTCAGTAAATCTGAAATTTTGATCTGGCTTTCTCTTATGATGTGTCCAATCTAATAAATCTTCAAAAACATTTGAAAATAAACAAATATTTAATTTCAAAATGATATTTATTGTATTATGATATAACATTGTTTACATTTCACGACATATGTGTTTAATGTATTTTAATTATATTTCGCGATATAAACTTTAAATGACAATGAAATTGGAAAAACAAAGGATGAAGTGTCTCGTTTTCATTTTTGGATCAGTTGATTTTTGCCAAAACCAACCAATCAAAAATTTCTACGATCCGGCACTGGCTCAAAGGGTATTCTATAAGACATCGGTGGAATGATCGATCATTATTTAGTTTTTATTGCAATCTGGAGAATTCTTCATTTCCGGACATTCACATATCGGCACGCAGGGTTCTCCATCAGCTGGTCTCAAGTAGCCTGGATCGCAAACGCATCCAGGTTTTCCGCTAGAGCTGGGAGCACATTTTGACACTAATGATGAACATTTATCTGTAGGACATTTTGGCTTATCTTCCACGTATTTCTCATTCCGGAACGGGCAGCTGGGAGCTGTTGGAAATAATGTAATCATGTGAATAACAGGCTCGCTCGTAGTGTACTAAATTCTTCCTGCGAATTAAAAAGTATTACTTTATGAGGAACTTTTAAGATTTCAATATTTTTATTGCAAATGCAACTTCCGATCGGGAGCTCCTAGGTTCGATCCCCGGGTGGGATACTAATAGTTTTTCTATATTTAAATTTCTATAATTGTGTCAAAGTCTGGATTTATGTCTGGTGTATGGCAATAGACTCGTCACCTATTCCACAGTGAGAGGTAAACGTAAATGATGAATCGTGGGATTGTACATCACCGCTCTGCCTACCTCTTCGGAAATCACATGTATGATTTTTCGTAGTTAAAATTGTTCCAAATACTAACGGCAGTCTTCGATGGGTATGCAAATGTCCTTCTTGTCCCTTGCGTAGCCCTTTTCACAGTAACATTTGTCGTTGCACCTTATATTTTTTATAGGACAGTGCTCTTGGCTTTGTATCTGTAATTCTGAACAGATGTTGTCGCATGCTCCTCCGCAATCATAATACTCATGCGGACCAGTACAATTTAAGCCTGGAACATAAAACGGATTGTATCGAATAAATAAAAAAGTTACACTGATTGTAATGGTGTATCAACATAGTTCATATAAATTTTATTTAATAAAGTATTTAAGTATCAATATATTGAAATTCCTTCCATATTATCATTATCAGCCTACCCCCGTCCACTGCTGGATATAACCCTTTCCAATAGCACGCCACTAAGTTCGATCTTCAGCTCTTCGCATCCAACCACTGCCAGCCACTTCCTTCCTCATAGCCCTGTCAAATACCTTATCAAAATTCACGAAACCGCGAAACATCTTCGGGTCCATTGTCAGATGCCTCTCCACGATTTCGCAGAGAAAGAAAACCTCGACCTGTACACCCTCGGCCCGCTCTAAAATTCCCTTGTGCCTACCACTACATTGCATCGAATTTCTTCTGTAGGTACTTACAATTATTGTCCATAAACAACATTGCGAAATCGATTAAAAGATTTAAAATACTGTTGAAAACAATATATAATCAGCCATACATATTGTACATACTTGATTTCTTAAATTCTTCAATTAAAGCAACAACACAACATGTCATTCAACGATATGAAATCGATAACCGAAGTGTATACTCATACATATAATACAAAACTGATAATACTCGTAATTGTTCTTCGCTTAGAAAAGCTTAACAACATTGATAGGATTGGGTCTCTTAAACTGCAGGGCAACATTATTGAGAGGAATAAAGAAATTATTCATCTAGATATGTATATGTAAATAAAAAAAGAAAAGTATGCATTACTTTTATTTGTTACACACGATATATGTATATTGTGACATAAATAGATATGAAATAAACTAAAAATCGCTTCTAGGAATCACACAGCTTCTCGGGTACACATTGGTTAGCGCTGTTTCTATAAAAGCCAGATTTGCAAACGCATTTGACTCTGCAGTTTTTTTGACTTTCAGCGGTACAGCTGAAGAATATCCCACGGTTTCTGCAAGTCTTCTCTGGCGGGCACACAGTCACACAATTTAAATACTCATGGTCACCATGGCATTGGTAAGGATCTGAAAGTAAAAACAGTTTTAAACAGTATTGGATTCATGTTAGTGTAATCATAATTACAAACGAAATGCATATAAAAAAGCTTTATTAATTAATATGCACGTACAAATATTTAAGCAAATATAAGCAATTTAAAAAAAGGATAGAACATAATGGCGAGCTTAATAGATATGAAAGAAAATATTACAATTCGTTTAAGTTTTGAAGGAAGCTAGAAAATATGTACCTACATACATACAAATAATATACACATACAAACAAATAATATACACTATACACATATTCGTATTATACGAAAATTTGATTTATTTATTCATTATGATAGACTGTCTCGACTGCCTGGTTGAGTGGTTGCAAGCACGATTTGCCAATCGGGAGGTCCTGGGTTAAAATCCCGGGTCTAGTACTATTGGATTTTTCTAATTTAGAATTTCTAGTAGTGATTCGGAGTCTGAATTTGTGTCCGGTGTATGGCAATAGGTTCACCATCTATTCCATGGGACTTAAACGTAACTGGTAAAACGTGGTAGTGTATGACACTCCTCTGCCTAAATCTTCGGGGACTACAGGCTTGATGTTACGTTAAAGGTTAATAGATAAGATTAAAATATGTAGCTTGGACTGTATACCTATTCAAACATTACTAATTTTTTTCCAATAGTAATGAGCCGGTACCTGTTTTTAATTAATGTATAAAAGATTTTTAGCATTAAAAAAAGTATTTACTAATGTACGAGTAAGACTTGATTTGATTTGGTACATACACATACAATTTTAATGCCTTAATTGTATTCGTGATGCGGGGAATTCCCGTACATATTTTCCTTGTATTTGACTAACAATGCTATCAAGATGACGTGATTTTTCAAGGCGATTACGGAGTTCAACTGTACTCAATGAAACATATTTTAAAACTGTTTTGAATGCTAACAGTTTCTTAATTTGAATTTATTTATGACTATAATATGAGTAATTAAATAATTATGTACGTGAATACTAAAATTTAGAGTTAGAAAATGCGTTATAAATAACTTTCGAGTAGGTATAAAAATAATTACATGTAAGTATAATTAAATATGAATAAATAAAAAATCCGTCTATTTTTATATTGTAACATATACACATATATGTGTACTCACCATAAAATTAACCACAGTTCCAAAAATAGCACAAATACTCATAAAAAAATGTAATAATTGGTGATCGGTAAAACAAAAAAAAAATCACCTTGAATATAACAAACACCATACAAAAATTGTTTTATTAGCTTACCGGCTTTATATGAGTCGACGGTGAACAGCAAAATGAAAGAAAACAGGAAAATAAAGGGAACTTGCATCTTGCCTCTTTAACACTTGGAGCCGTTGTGCGGTATTCTGAAGCTCGGCTTCCTTTAAATACTTAAATGGGCACCACGTACTCGTTCTTTTGACTCCTCTTTGGGTCCGTAGTACCATGACATCACAAACAATGACGTAACGATATAATATAGAGAAATATTCCTCTTCATCATTGAAAAATTCATGCATTATCATTCGCGTCGGATGACCTGGTCTTCGCCAGAATGACGCCAGTAGAATCTAACACAAGGGTCATCGAAATTATATATCGTCGCTCATATAATATATTTCATCGAAATTAATTATCCTCAAAGAGGCTGCAAAGGAAAAATAGAATCCAGAACCGCAACATCCTTATACTAAGTCAATACTACGCTAAAGTTCATAATGTATTTATTTTATAATGTGTCAACAGAGACCCAGATAAAAGACAAAACATCCGCATAAAAAGGGGAACTCCCAAGAAAATATCTAATATTTACTTAGCAGAGTCCTGGGTTTGATTTTTTATCTTGAAGTTTCTAGTAGTGTATCGAATTCTAGAGTTGTGTCCAGTGCATGGCAATAAGCTCACCGCCTATTCTATGGTCGGAAGTAACCGTAACTGGTGTAACGTGGAAGTGTACGGCATCCCTCTGCCTGTCTTTTCGGGAACCAGGGGCGTGATGTTCCGTCTACTTTGAAGTTTTATTAGTGTTAAAAACCTCTTTATTAGTTTATCTGTGTCCTTGCAACTTTATTATTTATGTAATCACCTTAGTTTCCGCCTGATAAAGTTGAAACTAGTCAATTATTTACGAAAACAGGCGATGACAAATTCAATTGCAATTTAGTTAACTTTAAGAATTAATTAGCACCATGTGTACCCGATAACAAAATGTATTATTAGAATAATAAAATGAAAATGTATCAAAAAAACAACAGAACAAAATAGTTATATGAACATTATGCTTTAATTTCATTCATAACTGGTTAATCTTATGTCCCTTCTCCGTCTATCCCTTCGGAGAAATACAGACGTGGAGTCACGTTTTCTTGTGTTTTGTTGGTTCAGTGCGTATTCCCTACTACGTACTTATGCAGTCTAACGATGTGTCGCCAGTTCCCAGGGCCCATGACATTTTGACTGACGTACGCTGTGCGACTCCCGATTCATGAATCGTGTGTTGGATACATGTCTGAATTGTTCTATGTTGCGCAATGCCGTTCTCGTTACGACAGGTCCCGAGAGCCTATAAAAAGGCTGGAGCTTATAAAAAGGCTTACTATTTTCATCTGTCATTTCATTTACTTGTACTTCTCGAAGAACAACGAAGTCTGTATGTCAGTAAATGTCAAAATAACATGTTAAAATAAATGGTGTAATTTTGACAAGTAAATTTATTATTTATTTATTTATTTAGTTCGCCAACAAACTGCACACTAATACATAAAAAAAGAAACATACTCGTACAATTAACGTTAGCAAGCTAAGTTATTAATAAGTTGATGCCGTAACAACGTTGCCAGTAATGCTATTAAAAGTTACTATGTATTTCCATTATTTTGTTTAGTTTCAAAATGGCACTGCCATTGATGTTAACTCAGTTTATTCGTTCTTTGGTGGCAGATTTTTATCGGCTTCAGTACTAAATATTTGTTCAGTACTAAATATTTTTAACACTCACCGCATTGCCCGTAAGGAACGCAGACGCCGTTTTGCCGCCAGTAGGATTTCTCGCATCTGCAGCCTGGTCGACATTCCACTGTGATACCAATGCGACCAGGCAACTTGCATTCGCCAGACGGGCTAGCGTCCTTGCAGTCGTCGCTTGGACACAGCGGAGGACATGGGTTGAATACTTCGTGGGGCCTCGTGCATTTTACCGCCGCTAAAGTTGCAAAGATTTTACCGGTATATTCATCACTTTAATGTGTGAACCAAAAATATTGATACAGTACCTATATGAGCAAAAAGGACACAAACATAGCAATTTTCGAAATTAAAAGTTCCAAAAATTTGAACATTCCTTCAAATTAAGAAATCGTTAAAACATATCTCATTTATAAACAAATAACTTGAATATTTGCTAAATATTGCCATGAACAAAAATATTCCATATATAATGAAAGTTCGTTTTTATGTTTGACATTCTTTTCTTTCTTTGTTCTTGTGAACATTGAACAAACATCTTCGTTATCACTTCGTCTCACAAACGTTGCTGCTGGACAAATGATCGGCTTTGAGGATCACCGTAAATAATTATCCTTCATTTTCTATCAGTACTTAAACAATATAATAATCAGTCAATCCTTACACACGAATTACAAAACTTACGACAGTCTCTAGCTGGTATGCAAGTCCCGTTTCGAGCGCGAAGATAATTGAAGGGACATTTGCATGCTGGTTTTGGACACGTTTTTGCTGTATAGCAGGATCGAACATCATATTGGCTGGTTGGACAGGAATCAGTGTTGCATATTTGTGGGCAATCATCAACCACTTCACCAGGCGGGCATTGCAATTTGCCAGCTGTAAATGTATTAACATTAATATCCCTGCTTCAGGTTATAACAATTCATCTGTGAGTTATTATTCAATGATTTGTTTTTCATTGATCTTTTCAATTGACCAAAATCTCTCTGTGTAATTTTCTACAGCAGGAACAGTTAACTGAACAGAAAGCTCTTCCTTAATAATTAGTTACTTGGTGTGTGAGGTCTGCTAACCCGCATTTGGCCAACGTGGCAGACTATAACCTTAACTTTACCATAAAATGTCGAAAGAATAAAAAAAACTTACGACATTCATCGTACGGTACACAAACTCCATTTTTTCTCCAGAAATCTTTCTTGCATCGACACTTGGGGTTGCAATTGAGCACTATACCAATTCTTCCCGGTAAAGGACACCGGCCGTCAGGTGTAGCTTGACTGCAATTATCGCTCGGGCAAAGAGGTGGGCAAGAATTGTAGACCTCGTTTGGTTTATCGCATTTGAATGGAGCTATTGAAAGAAAACTAATTATTTTCAAATGAAGGAAATTATTAAGATCAAAAGAAATATCTGTCAATATTTATTGATGTTCATTAAACGATTTTATCTCGTATTTCTATGTATTTTCATCTAAATACTATCTGTACTTTGCGGTATTAAGACTTGTTAGTCTTAAATGTCCAATACGTGTGGACTCTGGACCTCAAAGGGTAAAAATTAATTAATAAAAATGAGAAATTGTTAATAATTATAATAGCAAAGTTACTTGTTATGAGATAGAACTCTATATTTGTTTCTAATTCTGTAATTCTGTATTTGTGTTATGTAATATCGTTATCAATCAAATAGTATTCGTATTATGTAATCACAATGTACAGCATCAGTGTGTATTTAAGCGTTTACATTTTTTTTTATATGCAATGTAATGTACTAAATACTTACGACAATCTCGTGTAGGTATGCAAGTTCCATTTTTAGCGCGTCGATAGTTGAATCGGCA
>DWDT01000651.1:0-19508 GCA_018245595.1 Microceris scylla
CGTTTTTATTGGCATTGGGAGAAACAAACTCATCTATCCTAGAAATAAGACGTTTTCGTGTACTACTGATGTCCATGTACATTCATATATAGTTTGGATCATATTTTCGAAAAGAGTAGATAGGTTGTTCAAATAGATAAAAAGTAAAAGATTTTTTGATACTGCCCTCTGCCTCTCCAGTCCTCGAAGAGGTAAATAGAGGGGCAAAGTACACTTCCATGTTGCACCAGTTACATTTGTCTTATGAAATAGGTGGTTCTTGAGATATTTCCAATAAGACCATTCAGCTTATTGTATCTTTTTGCTCTGTATTTCATTATGCTATTGGACTTCATTATTTACTTATGCCAAAATACTAGTCATATAACAAATACTTTAAATTAGATGTATGAGTTTGATAATATTGAGGTGTAATACTTTTTTATTCATAAACAATTATTGATAGTTTGTATAAAATATAACTGTGAAGGAATTCTTAAGTTAATGTAATTTTGCCAAATACATATGTAGTAATTAGATAATAGAGCACATGAGACTGGGATATTAAACTATAAAATCTGCATATTGGAGTTGTAGTAGGAATTAACATTATACCACATACACCGTCAGTAGTTGGCAACAGTCAGAAATGTTGGTACTACTATCATGAAACCTTATAATGAACTTAAACTTCACAAGTAACATGTCATGTGTATGTATATCTTTAGAAACACATCATTCATTGAATAAATAAATTAACACAGATAAAGATATCATTCAGATGTAAACATGGTAAGGTAAATCAAATCAATCATCCACTGTTTGTCAGATGGAATGTTGATAGTTGAATCAAGTAGGCCATCATTGGGTACAATGTATAATCTAATGATACATATTACATTGTATCATTCCAATAATGTGGTGTGGCATTCATAACATTATCAAGTCATTATAATTATAATTTGCTTAACACAAGTATTGAAGCATTGTATATACATCCAATCTTTTATTGTCACATTTCAAATGTACTAATAAAGCAAGAGGCAATATCTACAATGACTAAAGCATTGATATAAATATCGAGTTTAATCATTGCAGCACAATAAAAGTAAAGTAGAATATTCAAATATTAGTGTTCAAACAGCATATACATACATATATGGAGGCAAGTGTTTATTTAATTTCACAGATAATACTGTGGTCCATTGGCTACAGTGAATAATTCATTTTCAGCGTTTTCTAGCTTTTATCACTTCTGCTTAATTGTTTGGTTGATTTATGACATAATTTATTTATAATACAAGTAAAAGAAAGCCTTCACCCTTTGTATCTTACAACATTCCTGCTTACATGTTTGATTGATATATGGCGCAATTGATTTATAATACAAGTAAAACAAAATATTTGTTGAGCTGACAACTCAACAATGTATTCATAAAAAAATAACTTTTAATTTACATCATTGTCCACAGAGGCCTCTCTGTGCAAGCTAGTATTGGACGAGCCCGACGCGCCCCAGACGCGCGTGATTGGATCTAGTGTGTGGCAAAACAATGGAGTCAGCTGGAATCCTTCAGCACTTACGGTAAGTTCAAAACCCAACTTCTTTTTATATTCTATCTATGTATACACAGTAAAAACAAAGGAATATACACAAGAACTTTACTAAAACCAAGGAAACATACTTTTGACTAATCAACACAGACAGAGAGTAAAAATAATTTTTAAGTTCAATGACATATGTTTTGTTTTTCTTGAAGTGTCATTTGAATTTCTATATATTTTCTGGTTGATATGTGATCACTTCATCATTTTAATAAAAGGCGATAACTTCTGGCTCCCCCCTTCAGGCTGTACTTGACTTATTGGTTAAGGAAGGTCAGCCTTGGTCTCCCTCAGCACTTGCATGCATCAACATTCACATTGAATGTCACCAGCCTAAATTTAAAGGTCCTTGTTTATATTTCAGCCAATGCAACCACCTAAGAATGTTTGCACAGTTGAGGAGCTGGAGCGTCAGCTTCGCCAGAATCAGTCCCAGAACCAGAATCAGAACCAAAACCAAAACCAAAATCAGACTCAGAATCACAATCAGAATCAGACCCAGAACCAGGTGCAAGCCTGCTTCCCAATGTCATACTTTCAGGTAATTATTTACTGACTGGCAACTGGATGGCCTACCATAGTACTTGGGTAAACTCAATGATTGACTGAATAGGTTAATGTTTTCTAAAATTTGTAGTCCTTGGCAGTATCTTGTTAAGATATCGAAAATTTGTTTACATGCATAATAACTATTAATTTCAATTATTGTTTTCATATTAAATCTGTGATCAAGAGGCCTTATCTACTTGCTGAGAATGATATGAATCCTGTATGCAGGACTAGCATGCAACATGGCATTTATGATATCTGATTGGCAGTAGTCATTGTCATCTGTATTCATTAAACATTTAAATATAACAATACATTTTCAGAATTTGAACTATAATGTTGTAATCATATTAATTAAAATCTGTTCTTTAGCTATAACTGTGTAGCTTTACTCACTACTTTCTAAAGTATAGATAAGCTCGATACAGGATAAAAAATTTTATAAAATAATAATTCTTGGGTATCTTAATAACTATGGTTCTATGTAAGCAATTATTGTCATTTTATAATTATAGTAATTTTGGGTTGCAGCCTAGATTTCCACCAGTAATCTTACAGCGACCACCTGGCCTTCAGGCGCCTGTACCATTACCATTTGCGCCTCAACCACCAACGGCGCATAATATTAACCACCTAAACCAATCACTCAATAAAATCATTGGTCAAAACACTCACAATCAAATGGGACAACCAAACCAACTTATGAACCATATGCCAGTCAACCAACTTGGCCAAAACATGAACCAAATGGGACAAAATGTAAACCAATTCATGCAAAATGTGAATCAGATGAATCAGTTTCAAAACAACCAAATGGGACAAGGATTAACAAACCAATTACCAGCAAATATGAATGTTCATATGAATCCAGGCAATCAGCTAATCCCAAATTCAATGAACCCCAATGTCACCCAGCTGGGACAAAATATGAATCAGAATATGCCTGTTAATATGGGTCAACAAAATATGAATCAAATGGGACAGAATATGAATCAAATTCAACTGAACATGAATCCAATGAATCAAATGGGACAAAATGTAAACCAGAATCTAAATCAAATGGGTCAGAATATGAATCAGATGAATCAAAACTTAGGTCAAATGGGCCAGAATATTAACCAAATCAACCAAAATGTTAACCAAATGGGTCAGATTAATCAAATGATGCCAAATGGTAATCAGTTTGGTCAAATTAACCAGTTTCAGCATATGATGCAACCTCGTATGTTGGCTCCACCCCCAGGAATATCAATTCCGAGACAAAATTTTAACTCAAATGTAAATCAGTTCAACTCGAATTTTCGTGTAAGTATTCAATTGATTATTAAATATTTTAGCCCATAGCTAATGATGAGCTAATTAATTTTTGGTTCTTATTATATTTTTAATTTTTCATATAGAATTTCCTCTTTCGTTTCTTAAATGGTTTTAATTATAACGTTTTAATTTAGCTTTTACAACAGACTAAATTAATGTTATTAGTTAAATAATCATACAATTGGTACATGTTTGAATATTCTCAATAGAAATATTGATTATACTACTGGCTTTCGTCCCACTTTTGTGTATGAATCTCGGCACATGCGTTTTTATATTATTAACTATATATAATACAGAAAAATGCAAACAAATAATTTCTTTGTACATTTTTTTGTTATAGGGACCCTCAATTCCAACGAAACAAAACGATCAACAATTAAACATGCAATCACTGAACCAGCAACCACTAAATCAACAACCACTGAACCAGCAATCAATGAATCAGCAAGCACTTAACCAGCAATCAATGAATCAGCCAATGATGAACAATCAACCAATCACTCAGCAATCGTTGAACCATCAGCCAATGAACCAGCAAACTATGAACCATCAGACAATGAATCATCAACCAATGAACCAACAACCACATAATCAGCAACCAGTGAACCAACAAGCACTGAACCAGAATCTAATCATGAACCAGGTTAAAGGTCAACCAGTCAATCAAAACTCAATGCAACCAGCCCATCAGTCCACTCCAAATAACGTGATACAGAAACCGACTCCGACTCAAATACTCAATCAGAGTCTACAGCCAAAGGTTCAGAAAACACGTATATACAACAACAAGAACCTCACGCCGCCCACCACAGGCAGCGTCACGACGCCCCAGCAGCTGTCCTCGCAAAACTTGGTGCAGATAATACAGAATACCCATCCAATGCTCCAGTTCAACAACAGCTTCCACAACGCCAATCATCACCCGATGCTAAATAGGAATGCGCTGTTCACCAACCAGTTCACCAACATGCCAATGTTTACGAGCCGGCCTAACGGGAACTTCGTCAATGCTAACAGGTATGATAACATTGACCATAATTATAATAGCTTGTGACTTTATATCTGCCCAGCTAGCTGTGTCATGTTAAATTGGCCAGTACCTGCACTATGGTTAAGTATATAAATATATTTCTTGTTACTCATCCACTTATATATCTATGTAGATCATATTGAATCAATGTAAAGTGCAAACGTGTACATTTTCATCTAAATGAGAATCCAAATTATGATCTTTGGTTCAATAATTAGATTCACAAACTATTGAAACGGTTGAGTTGTTTTAAAAGTTTTAAATAAATCTGATAAGAATATTATTATTACCTTGTTCTAGGAATTCCAATGGTGATGACAGCAGCCTGTGCAGCGATACTGACGAGTACGCCGGCTTGATGACGACACGGGAGAAACAATGGCTGATTAATATCCAAATGTTGCAACTCAATACTGGAACACCCTATATACACGACTTCTACTACACCGTGAGTGTTTTTATTGGTCTTTGTCATACATCGCTAATACTGACCAGAAGCACGTCACTACTGTAAGAGTATATTTGCCACTCAGTGTTCAGTCACTAAGGCAGGTGCAGGTAGGCAGAAAGTGCCAAGAGCCAAATATTTCTATTATTACAGACTACATGAGTTGCTTTCACACCTACATATTTTTCATAACCAATATCAACTCAAGTTATCAACACAGCCCAAAGGATTAGCAAGCTGAAGTGGCAGTGGGATTGTCACATATGTCGAGGAACCGACAGCCGCTGGAGCGGACGTGTTCTGGAGTGGAGACCGCGACATGGCAAACTTAGCGTAGTACGCCCTCCAGCTAGCTGGAGTGATGATACACGCAAAGTGACTGGCAGTGGTTGCATGCGAAGAGCTGAAGATCGAACTCAGTGGCGTGTTATTGGAGAGGCTTATATTCAGCAGTGAACGGGAATAGGCTGATAATAATGATGATGATGATCACCAGCCTGTTCCTAACCACTGCTGGACATGATCCTCTCCAATAGCGTGTCGTACTATCGATCTTCAGCTCATCGTATCCAACTTTTATCAGCGACTTTATCTAACGTCGCTACACCTAGCCATATGGTTTCCTACGTCATCCTGTTTTATCCCATTTATAAGTATAGTAATGTTGTTGTAAAACCTTTTTCTTTTGTATGTTTTAGGTGTTCTTAGAAAGGCAGGCCAGTAAAGAAAAAGAAGGTATAAAAGAGGCGCATAAAGCGAATCAGCAAAATCATCCCTTCTACAGTGGTGAGTTCATTTTTTACTACATTTTACTTGTTCTTTCCTTTCTGCTGATACCTCTCTGTCTAACATGACAGAGAAAGGAGGAATGGGGGGCACATGTTAATAAGCACAAGAAAAAAAATAATATTAAACGTTTTTTGTTATTTTCTGATCTTCATATTATTCTTCTGGAAAAAAAATCACGTTAATCCATTCCAAAGTGAAAGACGTACAACAAAACAGTACGCAAATATTTAATAACTCAATAGAACTAAGGAATCAGTGAACAAAAAGACAGACAAACAATATTTAGCCATCATATTATATTTTTCTTCTTTGTTTTATAACACTTTAGGTACCTTCTTATTCGTAATCAAAAAGTGATATTATGAGTTCAAGCCCGCGAACCAGCGTTTTTTCTATCTTTGGAATCAGATATTGCTGGATAAGAAGACATACACAGAAACACACATACATCCATACCCAAAGACCACGCACATATTCATACACCCTGCTAAAAACACTTGCACACACACCCAGGCTACACACACACACACTCAAAACACACTACACTCAAGCACGTACGCACTCACACACATACATCGCACACAAGCATGTGCGCGCGCGCTCGTATTAAGAAAGAGACCATGAAACAAATATGTACGTTAAGGACTGTTAAAAAAAATTGTTACACACTAATAGGGAGGGTACTGGCTCCCAGGTCACAACTCACGCTTTTCTGGGAGCCAGGGGTCTGTGCTTGAAATGTAACATGCTTTGGTCAATAAACAATTATTAATATTATGAAAAAAAGCACCTCTTTGTCAAACAGTTTTATTATGTTTGATAGTGTTGATCAAGTTAATTAATCTGTGCGTAAATTTATGTGACAGCGGTATCGAAGCAGGACAACGCACGGGAGAGACGCAATTCTCACCGTCACAACTCCACCAGCGAAGAGGCGCCGAGGACTTACGTGCCCACTCAGTTTGAAAACTCACTCGGCAAGCTGCAGGTGAACTATTATAAATATCTATAATTTTGTATGGAGAAGGTTATTTGGCACCCATAATACTCTGCCCTCCCCATGGGGAATCCGGTGTTATGGTATAACACTAATTATAAACTGTAAAAGATAAATGTTGTAAAAGAACATTGAATTTAACATAACATTTATTATTTTGTTTATTATTTATTTACAGTGTGGTAGTGTCACAGCTCCCAGAAAGATAATCGATGTAGAGGTGGTCGCTGGAGAGCCGCCGTCGGGGAGAGCGTCTCGGGCGCCCAGTGTTGCCAGCACCACTAATCCCGCTGAGGTAATCAATGATAATTTTTACATAATTAATAAGCATTATAAACTATGTAGTTTTTTTGTTTACTTAATGTACCTTTCTCCATTGCTTGAAACACTTGTGATATAATTTATTCTTGACTGTCACTTAATGTGAGTATTAGCTTTCCTGTTTTTCAGAATTTAAAAGAAGGGCAATCTGTAGACTACCCACCTGGTAGCAATTGTTTATTGGTGTCTATAGACTATAGACAATATACAATGTCACAGTATTTACCAATGTTTTGCCTGTTATAAGCATAACTAAAGCACATGGATCCAGTGCAAGTCTTACAACTGAGAACTCATCCACCTTTTATATATGTCTATAAAAGAATCACAGATAATGTGAATGCTTAATCAATCCCATTTTTTCAGGTCCCTAGAGAAGTGAGACGGACCAAGCAGCTCTTATTGGATATTGAAGCACTATATCTCATTCTCTTAAGACTTGAGGAGTTAAATGATCCCTTGGCGATCTCCAATGCGCTTATATTAAAGGTAGACTTCTTTTATAGTGTTAAAAATTTATGATTTATTGTCGAATTTCGACTACTTCTTGATCACACAAGGCCCTGTATTGTAATATATTAAACCTTATTGAATAGTATGGCTCTTGTGTAAAATTGATTTTGATTCTTTTATCCAGGAAAGGGAAGAGAAACAGAAGCAGCAAGAAGCAGCGCAGAAAGAAGCGATGGAGAACGAACCAGAAGAGGACACAAATCTGTTCTTACGGAACATTGAATCGGTGCAACGGAGGAAACAGGAAAGTCCCAAGAGTGAATCAGTTGATAAAAGACAGGTAACCATACAAAATGTTTATAAAAATAATGTTATTTATCCATATGAAGTTTATTAGTCATCAAGCAATACGTTAGGTAGTTAGTTTTCGCCGCAGACTCGATTCGACCAGAGGCAGGTCATAAATAATCATTATTATTACATTTCTCTTCACAGTAAAAGGCCAAAAGCCGTAGTCTACCATGTTAGCCAAGTACAGGTTTGCAGTCCTAACACGCCTTAGAGAAATATAAGGCATTACAAGATTTTGTCACAATGTTTTCGTCGTAACTAGTGACATTTAAAAAAAAGATCATAGTATTTTAAATTTCGAGATTCATGCCAAGGTTCTTATCTGTTGCCCAATAGTCATTCACGCGATCATATGGTATATCTTCATCTTTACTTTATGCATTTAAAAACCAAAGGTTAATTTGTATTATTTTTAGCTAGATCCCTTTCAGAAATGTTATTGTTATTGCTTGTTCGGTAACAGGTAGTGAATTTGGCGGTAAGTCAAAAACCGCCTCCGGTGAAGAATCTTCTGGACGAGGACAAGGATGACCTGCTGAACAAAATGTTCATGGGGTTACTGCACAATGATAGACTTCAACAAATGTTGACGGTTAGGAAGGGACGAGTGAGTTACTAACATTTTATTTACCTATTGTATTGAGTTAGTGATAGTAGTTGCTAATGACTGTTATGAAAAATTATGGAAAAATAAAAAATGTAAAATCTTGTCAAATTACCATCAATCTAGCTCCGTTCTATAGACCATATTAAATTACCATCAATCTAACCCGTTCTATTGACTAGAGGAAGGCATACAGATTCTATTAGGGCACCTCGATGTTCGGAGTTAGAGGTGCGTTCGTGATTGCAGCTAGCTCACGTCACGTCAACATGGTGAGGTTGTAGTGTCTGATACTAGATGGCGCCGTGAGGAATGGCGGAGAAGTAGAGAGATATACTCGTTTTTGAAGTTGGAGCACGTCGTAATAATAAAGTTGTAATGCTGACGCTAGGTGGCGCTGGATGATCCTTGTGGCCTGGTATTATTTAAGACAAAAGTGAATATGCACTTTCTAGGCGAGCGTGTTACAACTCTCTTTTCATCAGTTGGGATTCCAGATAAACGAGGGCCTATTTTTAAATAAAAAATAGTCCGTAAATAGACAATGATGTATGTGTGGTTGCAGGCGCTGATAGCGCGGTTCGTGTCGCGCGCGCCCGCCGCGCACGTGCGGCTGCGCGCGCTGTGGTGCCGCGCGCTGCGGGCGCTGCCGGCCGCCGCGCGCCGCGGGGACGCCGGCCTGGCGCCGCTCGCGCACCACTATCGCAGGTGCCGCTCTCGCTTTCACCTACTTATTTTGCTACTATGTACGGTGACACGTGTACACTTGGATATGCAGAGGAATCCGAATATATTTTGGTACTAAGTATAGTCAGACAAAAGTGCACGACTATTGGTTGGTAGGGACAATCTAATAAAGGAGTTGATCACGTGCCGCGTTAGCGGCACGCCGTACGTATGTTGAATGTTCAGACCTCACGTTATTGATAAATATATGAGTATCACAAATTTTCCAGTGTTAAAGTACCAAATATTTTAATTGCGAAATTAAAAATATGTAGGTACATTTTAACTAATAATAAAATCTTGCACAGGTATATTCAAAATACGACAGGCTGGTCGGCGGTGATAGAGTCCTGTGGACTTCTCAGTGAAGCATTGGATCCTGCGAGGACACCATATGTATTGACATCCTGCGTAAGTATCTAATTACACCTATGTTTATGTGTAAATCAGAAGTTATGGACACACACACATGACTCAAAATTACAATTGGCATGCATATCATACAGCTTTCGTATCTGTTTTAATTCACAAATTATTATACTCATTTTTTGATGCAAGATTCTAATTACTATAGTAATGTATATATTTTAAGACAGTGCTATAGTTAGAGAGCGGGAGACGGAAAATCAATAAGTTTCTTTTAATTCATTAAATGGTTTATAAAAATTCATTTTTCTTTTCTCAATCCCCAGCTGACACTTAGTTGCGTGTGCGCACTATTCGAACGAGCGGTGATACTAGTGAATACACCCGACGCCACCTCCAACGAGCGACAGTGGTATAAATTCCTGAAAACTCTAGCCAGAGCATTGAAAAACACCACATTGACAGTCGCAAAACCAGTCGAACCGATACCAGAGGAAAAATTGCTACTGCATATAAAGCAATTGGAATCCAGGTCGACCATAGAGATATTGCAAAGGGGCAAAGCCGCAGAGTTTGCGGATTTAACTAAGTCGGATGTTTCAACATACTTGGTCAAACATTTGTGTTGAAATTCTATGTGTACAGTATGGTATGTGTACGTGAACTGCGGCCACGTCTCCGCAGCACGTCCGCAGCGCCCACTCACGTATAGTGACGTCACTTGAAAAAGTTGAAAAATAAGGTGTATATACAGATGAGAATAATGGACGTTTATTGTACAGGATTGTGTTGAGGAAACCACTTAAATGTGCGTGTTGATGACGATAGATAAGGTTTGGATTTGGACTGCTCTAGAACTTTTATACGCCCGTTTTGACAGATATTTGACATATGACATTTTAGCTGCCCAATGACGTGATGTAATTTTTCTATTATGTCATGAGATATACACGTGCGCTGTAAATATGACACAATTAATAATATGTATATAATTATGTATACAGGGTTAAGTAAAACAATATAGATTAAATTATATGTATAAAGATTTCATCCAAAGTGTAATAGGATTGGCTGTTGTATTTTGTTATTTTTGGCTGCTGTGTTATTTCATATTTGAGGATGTACTTGTTTCTAATAATGGAAGCTTAAATTAATTATAATTCAATGGAGACAAACATATTTGGAAGTTTGCATAGAATCTAGACATCTTCATACTCAACCATATAGAATCATTTCAAAGATTATTTCAAATTTATTCCTTTCTAATTACTGTTTTTTGTATAATTCTATCAAAGTTGGTATACATGTGAAAAAATTTAAGTTCTAATCATACTATTTGAAACCAGCTTTTAAATAAATACTGGTAAGACCCCATGTTTGTTTATGTTAACCCTGTATATGTAACCTATCCAAATATAAAACACTACCATCTATATTTTCCCCAATTCGAGGGATGATAGGGATATCGCTGAAGCTGTGGATAAAATGTATGTTGCAATATTTTTAACTGAACAATACAAGATGAAGTGGTATAATAGTAGTAAGTCATAGCCGAATATGTATACAATTATATATGATATATGTAGATGCAATTATATTTATATGTTGATGAGTAAATTATGTATATTGTGTTATATGAAAGTTTTATGCATTGGGGAGAGTGGGGTGGAACTTAACAGTGGCAATATGTCTCAAAGATTCATCATTCAGAATTCATATAATATAAAAAAATGGTAATGAATAACAGCAAGTTTCCAACAATTTATTTAAAAACTAAGCATCATATGTTAGAGCTCTGTTGAGATACTATACAAGATTGATATTCTTATACACCTGAGAACAACAGCATAAGTGTTTTGATAATGTTTTCGCTATGGAAGCTTATAGAACACTTTGTTAAACGTTCTAGAAGTTTTTAGAATATCGTTCCAGAAAGAAAGATTGCTAAACGTTTTAAAGTTAAGGTAATAACTTTTGCTTTTGTGTCTTTTGCTGGTCCCCCCTCTCCTCTTGTTTCCATTGTGTTCATAGAAGCTCTTAACAACGAAAACCGAGTAAGTGGCAGAATTGGGGATTTTTTTATGTACAGTGCAATTTTGTATTTTTCTACTAGGATATGTTATTATTATTACTAGTAATAATAATAATAATATGAAATTAGGTTCTCCGGGTAATTGATGATAAATATTAGGATCTTATTTCAATGCATGGTGTAGACAAAATTTAGTGAAAACATTTGAAATATCACTAGCCCTCTACCCGCGATTTTGTCTACAGTTACTAATAATAAAATAAATGGGCATATTATTTTAGGTGAGCTACAATACGTACAGCAAAAAAACCTGCCTTTAAATCGTAAAATACTTAATATCAGACGTGATGATACTATAACAAATGAAAAAACGTTTTTTTTTTTGTGATGTTCAACGGACGTACAGCTAACAATTTGATACTTCAATAATGGCTCTTTTATAATATAATATTTATTGAGGGTAAAACTCACATGTTAGGAGTATATCGCTACTCCTGTGCGAGTTTCCATTGTTCGATAAGAGATAGCGTTAGTGTCATTGCCGAATCATGATAACGAAGACCTATTCCACCTCAAAACTATACATTGGCCTAGAGATAAACGGATAGTCAATTTAGTCACACGTACAATTTTAATGCAAGCGTTAGAAATTAATTAGCGATTATTGTAACATTATGCTCGCACTTGTAATCGTCAAAGTAAAATTAGAAAAGTTCAATAATATAAGAAGATTCCTGCCATTAATGCGAGAAATTCTCGAAATCAACTGCCTCCTGACATATTCCCTGAGTATTATGACACGAAAACAGATTAAACAGTTTGAATAACAGGTTGAAAAGAGTGGAGCCTAAGCACCATGCTGGTGACTGTTGTTGCTAATGATCCAATTAAAAATATACTATTATTTACCTGCAGACATAGGTATATGTATTCCTTTTGCTCCTCACACGTACAGAATATTACATTTTTAAGTCCGTGCGGCTAATGTAAATTTTTTTGACACCATTCATAAAACATTTATTTACGATTTATAAATAAATACTCTATCATATACGTACTGCTATCATAGATCATAATAAATAAAAAATATATCGAGTCAAATTATAAAAAAATGTTAGTATTTTTAAAATTTGACGTCCGTGATCTAATTATTAAAAAAAAGCGTAAAAAGTAAAAAAGTGTAAAAAAAGCGTTTACGATTAGAATTCGAACCGGTTACCTCTAAATCTCTACCGACTGTGATAATTTGTGAAAAGGGCTTCGTAACTAAGTGAGTTGGGGGTAGTTGTGCAGGCACTAGGTGAGGGTGAAGCAAGTTCAAGGTAGGTTCGCTTTAACTAAAGAAATGATTCGTGTCATTTTCGGTTTAGGCTGATATAATAAAAAATACATGTTATATGTACACTGAGCAGAATAGTTGATTGATTCAATTTCCCACTGACAGAGATCAATACGCGCTGTGTGTATTATTACAACGTAAAGTGTAAAACTCGCCCAGGCAAATTGTTAAAACGCAAATTGAAATACGCAATAAGTGTTAATAAAACGCAACACGATACACACACCGCGGAAAACTTTTGACGTCGTCGAATTTCTAAGGAATATATTTGGATTAATTTGATTAGTTTGATGAATCCATTTAATTCAAATAAGTTGATTGGATATCTATGATTGTTGAAGTTAGTATGGCAATATAATGATATTTTGCTTTACATCGCGGGATTTTTATTTGTGATTGAAGTCTATATTTGCATTTCAAGGTCGTCTGTGACATAACATGCTCTCGCTAGAAAAAGGTTTTACTCGATCGTCTTGTCACGAATTTGTATGATAATTTGTAAGTTTGTTAAAAACGCATTATCGCTAGTTTCTTGACGCTTTTTGATTCGTTTCCGTCATCGTTTGGTTGGTTTTTCTGCGGTCTTGTGTATAATATGTCGTTGGCATTGTCGATTAATATTTCGCTACACCGTTTTTCAATTGTGTAACTTATGTAAAAGATATAATAACTTTAAAGTATAGTAATAATAATAACATATGGACACAGTTGTACGTCGTAAATAGGAGATCATGGTGTCTCAGAAGGAGCTGACTTACCAGCCAGTCTCAAAGTGAAGGAGAAGGGGACGGGAAATAGATCTAAAATAAAATTATTCCGTCACATGCAAGTGCTCTAATTTTACCAAATTCGACATAGTTATCGTAGGAAGCTGTTATGAAAATTTTATCATTTACGTAAATCACACAATTTATGATCTAAGCATCAGTTCATTGATCATTCATAATCTCACTATCATGTTCCACGGTATCTCTCCAAGTATAGCACTGGTGAAGATAATGTCTTCCGTCTGATACGGCCTTTAGGTCTAGTAAAAGCTGCGTGTGTAATAAGAGCTTTAATAAGATAACGTTTTGAAGTATCGCAGTTTAAATTTTGAATTTAATTACCTTTTCTTTTTGAACAAAGCGAATTCTTTTTTATCTGTTATCCTGGTACATAATTTGATGCCACGGCTCTATGCATGGCGTTTATATTAAAATTTGATCTATATTATCAGCGTGTACCGTTACCAGCCGCGAGCGTGGTTTGCAACTAATTGGATAGTTTTATGAGCGAGAATATTTTCTAATTCTAAGTATTTTAGAATTTCTTGGGTGTATATGGGAAGAAAGGGATCTCTAGAATATTGATTTCGTGTTCGGCTTATTTTAAGGTGGTCTCATGGTAGAGTCACACGTGCTTAAAGCTTCACACTAAACAATATCTAAGCTATTTGCATATGGATAATATTTTTCTCTTTATTTATATGTGTGTGTATATGGTTAATTAACGTGTCTTTCGGAATTCCAAATTGTCTGCGATTTATTTTGTTTCTTGACCTACTATGACATCGCATATGTCTCGAGTGTGGAAATTGTGGTGTCTAATTTCACGCTGTCCAAAAACTAGGTACAAGTGATGCAGGTCAAAGCATTTGTTAGATATGTATTCTATATAGTCTATTACCGAGTCTCTGTATGGTCTCCATCAATAGTCTGTCTATGGTCTCCATCAATAGTCTATAGCCTTTATACAATCTATAATTTCTATATAGCTATGGCCTCTATACAGTCTATAGTTTTAATTTAGCTATAGTCTGTATATAGCTTATGGTTTGTATGATCTATGGTCAAATTGACGTCAACGAAACACCTGTACGTGCCCTGTACGTTGACAGGAAGTGCGCGATCCGTCAACGAGTTTGTAATTCGAATAGGTTTTGCCGTCAAAGATTTTCTTTTGAGTTATGGATTCCTTCCCACGATATACCGAAGACTAAAGATATATCATAAACTCGTATCTCATATCTAACCAACTTTAAATTGTGGAGAATGTTTAAGATTGGTTAAATATGTCCGTTGGTCACAGCCGTTTGACAGCATTGTGTTGTGATCTCGAAAATATGACCCATATTAACGGATTTTGATGAAACGTCATTCTGATATTAGTTTAAATTGAATGGCAATATTAAGGAATGCTTTTATTATTTTAAGTCTAAATATTGGCAATACTTTGTGTGTGTTGCCAGCTATCCCGTTAGATATTGGGGCGGTCTGTTTAAATTAGGTCTGTTCTGGTCCTGTGGTCCAATCCAGTGCTGGATGGAAACTAATTACGATACAATTTCGATTCTAATAAGGTACAGGATTTACTCAGCCATCCTGTGGGTCCATGAATAATTTGGTTTACATTTCGATCCACTAATTTAGAACATTAAATTTCCTTACTTTTCTTTTTTCTGAATTAACTGGCGTTCTGAAATTACTGGCGTATTTGCGCTGGTTGGTGTCCACTGATATAACAGGCTGGTTTAATTTAAACAATCCATATCTACACAACTTGTCACACAATTTATTTATTACGGAACAACGTGCTATCTGGCAACACTGATCACGTGAAAAAAAAAATTAATTGTTCATTTTTAATTGTACATATACGTATTTAAGAAACATTAAAAAGAAGTTTTATTAATTAATAGCGGATTAGTAGTTTCATTTGTTAATTTGAATAAAATTAAATACAAAAAAATATATGATGATTTTAATATAGGTATGTATTTAATATATAGTAGCAAGGGCTTACTTTATTAATTATTGAGAGATACAATGAATTCGATATATGGAGATGAATATGTTTGAAATCCATAGACAATTCGTTGGTGTATTTTTTCCTTTTTTTCCCTTATAGTTAAGGCACTTAGAGGATTGATTTTTTCGTATTTTGTTTCTATTAGAAAGAACTGTGATTGGCAGATATGTTTTTTTTTTGTAACGTACACTTTTTGCTATTTATATATATATATATGTATGTACACATGTGTATATAGATATATATTTCGTGATTCTTGTGATTATTCATTGTGATAAAAGAAAAAATCAGTCCTCGTCACACAAAGTCACATTACGACATATGTTTCACGTTATGTGAGTTTGTTAGTAGTTTTAATTGTAACATGTAAAAATATAGTGAACGAAACGTGCGTTTAATTTTATGTACAATATGTATGTACGTATGTATGTATGTGTATGTAAAATATAATTTCTTTTGTAAATGTGGGTAGGTGCAAAGCATACAATTTGACTGTGTTTGAATTTTTTTTTCGTTTCATGTCCCTATATTTTTTTATTTTGTAACCGCTGTAATCGATTGTAATTCTGCCAGTGTGTTTATAACGAAATGAATATTCTTACACCAAATAATATTTAACTTTTAACACCGTACAGGAAACATCGATTCTGAAATCCTCGGGGGTTTTTTGACGATGTATGTAAATATTCAAATTTATATTATTCAAATAGATATTACGTTTGTTTGACGAGCTTCCATCGTTTTCCATCGAGTATCCGAACGCAGTGTGTCGTGAGGCATTTATATGACACGTTTGTAAAACTATTCAGTCGTTACATGCTGGCATTTTCGGACTTTCGTGCAGCCCTTGAATTAATAGTAAAAAAAAATATATTTACAAACGTAACGTTTTGTATGCTATCTGTACCATCCATGTTTCTTAAATCGATTTTTTGACCTTACTCGCACTGCATATGAATGTATCTTGTTTTGTAAAATGTTTTATGCGCGTATTATAAATTTATATGTAAAACGAATGTTTTATAAACAGTAAACTAAAAAGGGCCCTGTATGATTTTTTTAAAATCTTGATGTGAAGCGTATACAGATACATGTTAAATTGCTCGAAATATCCAAACGATTAGTCGATTAGCCATTTTAAAGGATTTGTTAACATTTCTCGTTCATTATAGGCGATGTTCCCCCAATTTATCAGTGCCAGTGGTTTACGTATTGGAAGGGGCAGAGGGAATGGGGTCTGGGATGATTGGGATAATGGTTGCCCAGAAGGTAGCGAGCGCCCTAAAAGTCATCACTGTGACTGCATATGCCCAGTCATTAGCAATGTTTTTAGGCATAGACATTGGCAATGTTTTTAGTTTTATCTCGACTTCAATTGATAAAAAAATAGTTAAACAAAAATTAAAAGATTGATAATAGCAACAGGATTTATGAAGAACAAACATTGAAAAACACTGGATTTGCAAATAGAAGGAGGGATCAGTTATTGTAACCTCTTAAATTAAATATGGCTAAATTTTTTATATCCAAGTATTCAATTTTATGCAAGCAGTGGGGTCGAATCGTAATTATCCACAGCACAAGTAGATAATTTATTTTCTCTAAAATATGTTTGGGTAACATTTCTATTGATATATTTCAACAGATTGTGTTGAATACGCGCATAAAATGTTACTAAACTATGTATATAAAATATTAGTGAAATTGTATCAAGACTGTAAATAGCCGAGTAAGGATTGTGACGTATTATGCGGAGTTGCCAGACTTGAAAAGTTGACACCTGAATACAATTTGTTATCACAATATTATTACTATTTTTTAAAGTATGTTTTGCTCTAGTTGCGGCAGATATAGTTTTTTTTACTACCTATTAGTAGTTTTTAGTTTTTTTTTAATCAGTAAATATTAAATGGAGTATTGTTTATAGCATTAGACTTTTCTTTTTAACCCAATATTTGACCATTTATTTTTGACTAACTTGAAATAGGTAGTGTATATTACAAGGTTTTATAGCCAAGGATGTAACAGATGCGTAAGGATAAAACAGAACGTACTATCTAATATGTCGGTACCACTGGAAATTCCTGTAAATGTTAGTTTCTAGCAGTAGCCAAGATTCGTGAGTGAAACTAACGTTAGAAGACGGAAGTATAAAATATTTGCCACATTAATATACAATTGGTCCAACTACCCATCAAATGATAACCGTGTAGGGATGTGATTAGTTACTTAGCTAAGTACACGGTATGTTAACTTAGAATATATTCTTTGTATATGATTTTTAGGGTAAGATGATTGCATTAACAATTAATTATGAATTTTAGTGTCGTAATAGGGTGACTAGACTTCTAGGTATGTGCGGTCCATCTTAGGATCCATCTGCGCTTTCTTCAGACGTGATCGCGATTAAACTGTAGAATTAGTATAACAAAATGTAATTATAATAAATCTTATAAATATCTCTGCCCACAGCCGTATTCATGAAAAATGCGCATAATCTTTGCTATTATAACCAGACAGGTGATAAAATATAAATATCTAATACATACTTTTACAGATCATTTTTCACTCAAACTTCTCGTCCTCATGATGCAAATTTTGTCCTGTTTGAGCCTTGTATCGCTAACTGCAGACTAAACTGTCCGTGCAACTGAACACAACCAACAGGCTGTCGCTAACTAATAAATAAAACATTTTTTTTAATTCATTGTATTTCCAATTTTGATCAATACGTCAAAATTGATAACAGAAAAAAAACCGTTACAATTTGAATTGTCACGAATAACTGGACAGTTTGAGCTCCTGCAACATATCGAACACGGTCTCGACGAGCCTGTACTTCATGTTGAAGGTTGCTCTTCGCGCGTCTACCGACCCGTACGACATGTTTAGAGTGAACAGATCGGGAAAGAACTGAAACGAAACGAATATAAATATCATATTTGCTTATATCTCACTCGAAGTGATTGGTGTCTTAATATCTTAAGACAATTCACACATTGATATCTTCTCCCAACTTGGCAAAACCTGTGATGGTAAGCACATAGCTGATAAACATACATATGTATATATTACATTCTGTCAGTAACTAAGTCGCCCTTACTCCACCAAGAGCCAAAGTGCGATCTATCATATTTGAACAATAACGAATCTGACCCAAATTCAGAAGTCAAGGTTGTTAAGATTTATTACTTCATCAGAAAATGAATAACAATGCATGTATTGCTGATTAGCTGCAGGCATAAATATAACGTAAAAACAGAACTTTCTTCAGAACTATGGCCCCAATTACATCCATTTCTGCCATTGAGCAATGTTTGTTTTACAACGTTCTTAATAAAAAAAACAATAGTGACGTTAGCTGTCAACTACCTGCATTCCCACCATCGGTTCCATGTTGAACTCCTGCGATAGCTCGTTGCATTTCAAAATGTTTGCTCGCTGCGGTGTGACGTGCAACAGCTGGAACTTAGCCTAAGAAAATGGTACAAATGTATACTTATGTTACCTGAGGTTCAAAAAATATATATAGTAGTTGCTCGTCATTACACGTCAATGGAGTTTGATATTTATTTATTTATTTATTAGTGCGAATGATATAATGGATTCGTTTTAATAACATCACCTCCCTTTTCCTGTCGACGAATTCTCTGATTTGCATAATTAAATTCCGACTGCCAGCTCCTACGTTCCATCTGAAAATACAAAAGACATCTTATCATTAAGCCCTTGTTTTTTTTTTTTTTCAACCCATTACAATTCCACTGCTAGAATACGGGTCTCCTCTCATATTGAGAGGGTTAAGGCCA
>DWDT01000652.1:0-19482 GCA_018245595.1 Microceris scylla
ATAAATAATAAAATATGACTTATACGAATTGGGAGCTAAAGCTCGGGCACGCATATAAATGGCAGTAAAGCTCTTGAATAAACATATCCATTACAAAAACTACTAACCACACGGTAAAATGGGTAAATAAAATGTTAAAAATTATAAGGGTAAAATCACATTAATTTTGTATCAATGCTATCTCACTTTGATACATTTATTTAATCTCAGGATGCGCTTATGAGAGCAACATCCATTATTTTCTTGCGAGTCGTTCGTTCTGTTGAAGCTGATTAAATTTAGTATCGATTTGGGGCAATCGATCGTCGATACGATCTCTTTTCGTCCGCGGCCAGCGTCGTGGTGAATCCTTTAATCGACTCTAATGAATGCCGCTTAAAACATCGTGACTTTTTCTTATCGAACGCTTTGAATTTCGAACTGGTGACAGATTTTAAATTCTTCCCTTACACTTGTACCAGCGCTTTTTCCCTCGTGTTTGTTTTAATAATGCATGATATGTAATTATTTTCGTTACAAGATGTCGACAAAAAAGTATTTTCGATTTACGACACTCGCCGTCTGCAAGTTAAATTTCGTTTCTGTATTAATTCTTCCCGGACCGCATGTTAATTTCTTGTCGTTTATCATAAGTTTAGACGTGATATTATACGATATTGTTCTTTTGATTGCTCATTTATTTTACTTCCATTTATGTGGTATTTGTAGGAACACCACATTTTATTGATTATTATTTATAAGAATCAAAACATGTAATATAAGCAACCGGCTGAATCCAATTTAAACGTAACGATCCATAGAACAAACGGGCACGTCTTCGCTCGCGACGTCAGCGCCACTTCGATTCCGCGAAGCGCGGATTAAATTGGCAAATCTACATTCGCGCCGTATACGGAAACCCGGCGCCGGTAAGTAAAAAAATTCACGACCTAAGTAAATACAAATTTCAATTATAATTTTCAACGTTTTATTTCACCGGGCTCTTTATTTAAAAATGTATGGTTGGAGGCGAACATTTATTTAATGGGATGCGCATACTGATAGGTTTTTCCGAGCGACGTCGGCGGTGGTCGGCTTTTTCCGCGTTGTGTAACATTGCTTTTGATGCGCGCACACAGCTGAGTGCCCGTAGCGCATGCGCCCGCGCACACCGTTCTGTGATTTACGATTGTGCACTTAGCGATTTTAAAATGGTTTTTCATGATCCTTCTCGCTTTTAAATCGATAGCCTATAAATCTGGTGCTAAAATGAAGGAACTTTACGTCGGCTTTTCCTGTACCTATAGCTCAAAAAATATTCACCTTGAGGGCCGATCTCTCGGGTAATTAGCCCTTTGAGTGTCATGACGTCTTTTTTACCACGGGACTATTTTCTTATCGTTTCTGATAGATTACTTACCCGTCCAACATTTCATCCCAAAAATTAAGAAAATATGATTATTGTCTGTATATTTAAATTTAATTAAGCCACAACTATGATTTAAACACTGTTTCTTTATAATTTTCCGAATTTACTGAACAAGTAGCAAGAAAACGTAACATTGTTAACACTTGCAGATACACGTTGGAACAAAAACCGAAACAATTAAATTCAAAATTAACTTGCACATTGACTGGACATTAAGCAAGTGTAAAGCCGGCGTAACGCATGGTTTGCTCTTGACAAGTTGTTTGACCAACCGATTTGGATCGTGTTAATGGGTTTATTGAGGTTCCTAATTATAATTCAACCGGTTACCTTGTGCCCAACATTGTGGTGGACAAAAACAAACCCAGCATTTTATTGTTGCCAGCAGGACAAGTGTTGTGTATTGTAAGCATACCGGTGAATTATTGTGAGCATTCATTTATTAAAAGTTAGCTTATATAAATACAATATATATTCATACTACACATAAAATTCACAAGTATGAATAGATATATTTGCTTACAGAAGATTAGAATACGTGCAAGCCCTCTTTTCTTAACTGTTGATTTGAAATGGTCTATCTAGAGCCAGGTATAAGTTGTGTCATCTGGTTTTTTAATTCAACAGTTAGTAAGCATAATTTTTGTATTAGGGAATGTTTATTTGATGCTCGTCTAAGGTAAAATTTTGTATGATGATTATATGTTGATACTTGCGTCAGATACCTATACATATGTAGGTTTAGAGGGGGAGTAGAGAGGCTTAGCCCTCGAAGAACCTGATGTGATTGTATTATAATAATACAAATGATATTCACTAAAATATCGCTTGAATAGTTTTTCCTATTAACGAAGTTAAATGTCACGAACATTATAAAATGAACCGTCCTAATATCCGATATGGGATAAAGTATTACATTTGTGTTATAAATCGTCCGCGTGTAGGTGTTCTGTATTGCACTAATTAGGTTTCATTGTGGAATGCGACGGGGGCCGGGTGTTGCGAATTGCTAATTACCGAAACCTAACGACCACTCCGACCTCGCTGCGACCAGCATTCAAAATGAACGGCCCTAATCTTTATATAGCGTTTTGGCTGCATCTCAACGCTTTGCTCTCGATGGTAATTCCATTTATATCCGTCACCATTTTACCATTTATTCATTTGCATAGTGACCATTTTACCATTTATTCATTTGCATAGTGACCATTGTACCATTTATTCACTTATAAAATTATCTTTTACTGTACATTAATATAAATAATATAATATATACAAGTTCAATTTACGTATCTTTTTCCGATTTACCCGACTAGGTTTCGAATTATAACGAGGTCCTTCTTCATGTGCTTTTGGCGGTTGCAGCAAGGACAGTGACTGCGCGCCGCCTCGTGAGTACCTATGAGACTCGACCATTGGGGTGAGGTTGGATTGTCAACACTCTTGGCGTTTTGTGAAGAAGGTATTGTATGGGTCTGAAACTAGCGCGCCATTCCGAAAAACATGCGAGAGTTAAGCCGGTACATTTATTATGTGTACATTCCCGAATCATTTAATAGTTAAATGGTAGTAGATATTATGTTGATAGTCAGTGCTATTATATGCGAGGCTAACTTGAGATTGTACAGAAGTACAGACATGAATGATTTGATATAGTTTTGAATTAAATTCATTAATAAATTAGAATAGTTGTTTTTTAGAGTTTTCAGAATGTGAAGGAAACGTATGAAGTGGGATTTATACGTACATGTAACAAATTAGATTGCGGGACGTTTACCATTCACTGAAGGCCATAGTACGTTTTTTGTCTTAATATGTATGTGGCTACCTTCCTCACTATAACACAACATGTTATCAAACACTATCATCATCATTTTCAGGCTACTTCTGTCTACTGCGAGACATAGGTCTCTCCAACAGCACGCCACGGAGCTGGATCGTCGGCTGCGTCTGCGTACATCCAACTGCTGCTGGCCACTTTGCGTAGGTATGTCGTAACCTAGCTCCACCCAGCTTGAGGGCCTGTTACACTATCATCAAATAATATGAAATAGTTGACAAGTAGTAGTAGTACATTACTACGGTTTTATATTTCTGGGGCAGATTTCAGTTTCTTTATTAGTTTTTAAAATCCGACGGGTTTGATTCCCGATCTGACACATTGCTCGCTGCTTGAACTTAATTGAATTCTGACAGGCTTAATTTTAAATTATCCAGAACGTATAATTATATTGACGTACCTAATCTATAGACTAACACAGACTAATTGTTTGAAAGAAAATAAAGACAAAATGTAGATCGTGTACGTTCCTTGAGCACTCCATTAAGGTTGTTGTTCTTGTAAATTTTGCAACATCACTTAACTATCCTCGACTTAATTAACTCTTAAAAGCGGTCTTCATAATCCGATTGGGAACGGCGAGGTGAAACAAAAAACACCACTCGACGTCACGTCCGAAACAGGGATCTCTAGACAAATCCATATTTTTATGGGGTCTTTTGTGTGTTTTTTCTCACAGTTGAGAGGCATCTGAAGGAGCACGATTTGGTAACGCACCGGGGTGATGTTATCGGGGCCATTAGAAGGCTGCGCCACATCTTAGAATTGAGACATTTCGACACGTTCCGTTCTTGTTTGAATCCTTCTTTATGTTATTTTAGGTCATCAAAGGCGCTTGCTCACGAAACTTGTGCCTAAGTACATGAAATATTTTGACGCGTGTGAGATGCGAGCGAACTGCGAAATTCCCGCAGATGTAACGTCCGTCGAAGTTCGTGAAATAAAGTCATCACACGACCAGCGACGAAATTCCCACGACGTGCCGACAGATAAACCTCTTAACAACGCATCTCGTTTTTACAGCATCCCGGTTATACGTACATTGTCGTCGTCACACCGCCGTCTGTGAACACGTTGTTGATATAAAATGCCAATAAATGTCACTTTTTTATGACATATTCGCGCTCTGGATTCAAGTCACGTGCGCCCGTGCCGCCAGATCGGTATCGACATGCTCCGCTCGCCACCCTGGCTGCCTGGCGAGCGCCATTCTCTCATGTCACAGCGCCGACATTTGACGCGTCGTCTGACGTCGCGCTAATCTCGCGTTCATCGCTGGCTATTAACGTCCGAGGCGAAACATTTTCTTACAATCGTCTCATTAGTTTGACATAGGTCATTAAATAGTCCACATTGTCGCTTCAGCATTGTACCAGCGTCACGTACAACAAGAGCGCTAACAACGTGTGGAGGATCTCAGGGAAGCGGAACGAATCCCGTGATCTATCCAGAATGCCATCCGTCCGAAGTCCTTTCATCGACGTATATACACGATCCGGCAAAAAATCCAACGGTCCTGAATCATTATTATCTTTCTTCGTTGATCATCGATCGCCTTTATCCTATTTGAAAGACTGTCTCGATTTGTTCTTGGGCTTTTTTGCCTTTAGTTCACTAGTCGATATTTCAATTCGGGACCTTAACAATGGGCGAGTTAAGAAAGATGTTTAAGTGTTTAGTTACGCCATTTTTTCTGTCTTTCAATCTAAACGGAATCGTGTAGTTGAAGGGCCGGAAGGTGTCGTCACGGAGCGTTATCAATACTAATAGTGTCCTATTTTGTTCTTACAATAGGCCGACTAACATATTTAAGGATAATCTGTGTATAATTTATGTCTTAATCCTCGAACCAATCCGTAACTATGTTTATGTCTTGTGCCTAGGTATGTATTCTGGTTTTGCCGTTTACGATTGGGCAAGATTTTATAGATTCCCAGGTGTTATTAAAACGCGTACAGCTATAAAGGGTGTGGGGCAAATCGAGCGAATCTGATGGGGCTCGAGCTGAAGCAATTCCAGTTAAAAATATTAATTGGTAGCGGCTAGGGGCGCGCGGGGGGAGGCGGCTGGACGCACACGTAGCGTGAAATCGCGGGCGCGGGAGCGGGCCCACACCTGGCCGCCGAGGACCGTCTTATTATTTGTTGTCTCCCATCTTCCATGCTCGTAAATTTCCACGTCAACGTGTGTGATGATTGTGGAAAAAATAAGGTCGACGGAGCTTTTTCACACCCGGCGATACAGACGTGGAGACTTACGGCGTTCTGTAGGCACAGCGGACTATAATGCGCTCAGATCGCCTGCTATCCGGTGGGATTTTAATATGCGTGAATAATTTTTCGTCGTAATAAATTCGGATTGTAATCGCCGATCGCGATTGGTTTGAAAGTTTTGGTTGCTTCGATTTTTAGTGAAAAAAATTATATTATGACGTCGTTCGTGACTGGTTTCAGCGTTATGTGGTTTCTGATTGCTACCACCTACGTGTTTAAAGTCAACCTTAAAAGCCATTGGCGTCCCACGTTTGTAACTACCATAAATAAATACATATGTTTATTGCCGTTTCATTCCACAAGATTTTATTTCGTTGTTAATATCTTCATGTAACAGCGCATTTCATGACATTGTAAGGTTTTCAATTAAAAACGGGCAGATACATGTGTATTGCCAATTTATGTAGTTATTATCAATAATATTATTTATTTATGTTATAAAATGCCACAAGGGCATGTAAGCTTAAGTGTAATGTAAGATTAAGCGATCTTAAGTGGTTTAATGTCATTTAGTAGGGATAGAATCGTAAACCTAACCGACGGATTATGAAAATGATAAACATTACTAGAGCATACTAGTGTAGTATATAAAAACTTTTAATAACGCTATATTCACATGCAGTTTTTGAGATACAAGCACAACATGGTACTTATAGCAATATTTTTATATACCGATTTGTCTTACAGACCGGGCCTGGTAACGTTCTTTAGCAGATGAATACGGTTTGGACTGAGAGGTCGGTGGTGATGACGATGTTCCTTAATCATGATAATAGTCATGATGATGCTGATGCTAATGGTGATAATGGATATGCATGTATGTATGTACACAAATATAGACGAGAAAAAGGTCGCTATCGCTCTCAGTACGTATGTATACCTTTGCATCTGTCGTACCTTCTCTACCTTTGTATTAAGTTTTTGCTTAAATTACTCTATAGTTCTCTACGAATTAAAAAAATATTTAATATACAACAGTGAGGTAAGTGTTGTTATGATTTTCATCCTTATAATATTTCACTTTTTTAAACTTTACCTTAATAGATTAATTTATTTGTTAAATAAAATTTTACAACTGACCTCTTTTCATAATAGCACTGGCATGAGGATTAGAACTCTTCGTGTTTAAACTGGAACAGTTCCATCTATGCCAGCGGAACTGGTGTTGGCACTCCTTGACTGCCAGCTGTAGACCCTCGAACGCGACCGCAACTGTATCGGCCGTTTCGTGGCACACGGCTCTCTGTTCCCTGGTCAAGCCCCCAACGAGACGACACGTAAGAGCTGAGTTGAGATTAAGGTTGTGCGGCAATTGGTTTTCTCTGGAACTGGGAAGAAAAAATAGCAGTTAAATTGAGAGCTCAATACTGACGGTTTTTAAATGTAGCTTTTATGAAAAAATTCTGAGTGACACTGACACTGACACTAGGGCTGCTTTGATTATGAAACATAAGCCATAGCTAAATTTGCAAATACCCTCAGAACTGAATCCAAGAATAGATACGTAACTTCACGTCTGTAATCTCCGAAGAGGTAGGCAGAATAGATATTTGTCATATCATAAACTCCCCATCTAACAATGCTTAAGAATATTACTAAAGAAAATTACTCTGTCAATGATAGAATTTAACTTCCTAAAACATTCAAAAGTGTGAAAGCTATAGGGTTTTTATTTATAACACTTAATAATAGAATATTTACGAAATTATTTTTTTTAATTGAAGAAAACATCGGCAACAGCGGTTGTTAAGCGTTTTTTCATGTTATTACAGTGAACACGCACGTAAACCACTTGATATGATGTGATAATAAAATACGTCAATGTCCTAATATGAAGCGCGACTGACATCTTTCGCGACTACATCCTTCAAACCGGAACACAAATTCGTGAACCCCAAGGTGAAAAATAGATATGTATCTTAGATTTTATTGACAGTCTTTAAGGGCTCCGACGATATAAAAACCAATATTAACTACTGAACTATGGAAACGCTTCTAGAAATTCACCATTTATCTAAGTCCAAAATTCGACTTCTACTCTGCTTTGATTCCGTATGAGCACCAGGGTTACAAACCCTTGAACTCACAGTGTCCGTTCGCGGAAGAATATAATTTTGAAGCCTTTCCTATTTTATCATGAACTCGTAAAAAACGACTTTTAAACTAATATTTTTCACATCCACGTCGTTTTTCTGTACTTATATTGATATACAAACAAGAAATCAAATACATTAGTCCCAAAATTAGTTAAAATATCCATATTCATCTCGAAACTTCGTTTTAATTAGGCGCTTCGAAAATAATTTGACGTGAACATAATTAATTTATTCTAAACAGATGGGTATCTGGAGTTAGAAATAGTTTATTAATGAAACAATTTGTTGGGCAGCTCCCGAGTTTAAACAAATATTCGAGAAATATTTTACGGCGGAATGTATAAGCTTGTGGAGGTTTTAATTAATAATTCCATATAGCGTGCCACGTTCGAATGTTTGACGGATACTTTATTAGGGATTCAGTTTTTTTTATTCCATTAATTAAATACCTTGACAATTTAAATTTTGTCTGCCTAATCATCGCTACCCACTTTGTTTTTCCGTTACTCGACAGTGACATTTTGTATGTACTCAGTGTAAAAGTCATAAAGATATAATTATCAAAAGTAACCTTTTGATAATGATATCTGCGGTTTAACTGTTAAATATTAAATTAACCTTACAACATTTTTCATTAATACAAAATAATTATTAAAAATATTTCGAATTAATATATAGCTAGCAAATGCAACGAAAATATTTCGATTTATTACAAAAGGAGACGAGTGAAAAACGTGTTTATTTTTTTTAATTCAGTCATTCCTCGGCAGTACAGAATATAATAAAAAATAATATATTTAACAACGAAAATGTACGTAGAGCATTTGGTGTATGAAATTAACTCTCATTTTGGGTATATGGAAACATGACAGACTTCCTATTAAGTTCGTTGGTACGTATGGCAGCAAATATTGGATTAGACTCGGTTTCTGGGCGGTAAACACCTATTTGACTTCCAAGAATGACCTCTTATCACATAAATGTACTTATACTCAAATCACTAGAGAAGAGAAAGAATCTGGAACTTTCAAACGGTTCCGTGTCTTCAAAATAGTATATGGAAAAGAATTTAATATCGAATTAAAATCACCAATCTTATTAGACTATTACAATGAAGATTACAAAGAGTGAAAAAAAGGAATTTATGTAAGAATTCGACAAATGTAACTGAAAAAAATATAAGAATTAGACAATTAAGAAGTAACATATGAGGAAATAACATATGAGGAACTGAAATATTTCATGACAATTTTAAATTTGGAACAATTGCATCTCCAACTACTTTTAGATTATAGCGCCCTCTGTTATGAAACCATGTTGTAACTAGGCTGTCTAGTAAGTGCAGCTAACAAATTACTTTGTATATATGTAGAATTAATATTAATAATAGATGCGTTGACAACCCTGAGCACTAAGCTATATTCCTGCTGTAGTCATCTCCGCCTCGTGACATGTTTATTTCTGTGTCATTATACTTTCCTATTTAATAAGGAACACTAAAACAATAGTAACAAAAGACAAACAATGTTTTCCGTATACATAACTGTGTGAGTTATCTCGACGCCTTCCCACGGCACGGTAATGGCGGCTATCTTTAGAATGAAAGAGATATTATAAAGTTGAACGATTTTAATGAAAGCTAATTATTATCATTCCTATATTGTTATAACAAAAACAAATAGGACAGAATTTTGAGCGATTTGTTATCGCAGTTTGACGTCTGATTATATAGAAATATTCAGATATTGTCGGTGTCGCGGTAAGAAAGTTTTAATCGAAGAGATATATTTGGCAATGATTGCTGCTAGAAAATAACACATTAGTACATATTGCTGACGTTCAATAGAGATGTTATATAAATACGGACTAGGATTTACTGAGATTATTCAACTTAGTCACCTGAGAATTATCCGACTTGAACGTATATTTTCAGCCTTTTGAAATTGGAAAACATGTCTTTGGGCCGTTGCAGCCTTTTGTATCAACTGACTATGAATTCAGTTCTTTTAAAATGAGAAGTACAATAATTTACGGTTTATTTAAACTATTGTAGTAATTCCCGTTTATCATGAGCGTACATTTTCAAATAACACAAACAGGATAAAAGGAATTTATTCCCACACGCGGTTGTTTACTTGCTTGCAATTTCGCTGTTTTGTGATGCTCGGGGAATTAGCGGAGGATGTCACTAACAGCTTTTTCCAACAAGTCGTTAAACCCGAGTGTTCCAATTAAAAATCCAAGCAAAGCTTAATATAATTGCTTCGAAAATACCATCTGATGAGATAAAAACAATAATTTTGTGCTTTAAGACCACGCAAATAAAAAATAATAAATCTGACGTCGGAGCCGGCCGATGAAATGCTGCGATACCCATTCAGAAAGGTTATTTCAATACAAATTACTACTACTTGCGCTGCTGCTCCCTGCGTGCCGACAATTCTGCAAATGCCCTTCTTCTGTCTAATACACGGTTAAACAAAGGCGTATAAACAAACTGTATTATCTAAAATCGACCTTAATACGTATACATTAAGCTTAAACTTATTCAAAATGCCTAGTCATTTACAACGCTTCAAAATATATGTCTGTCAACCTGATTGAGATTCCGTGTATCAACAATGTGTACCCCGTACTTAATACCTATTTGTTAAATTTATAATCTACAAAGACTGACTGAGATAGAGCGTGTGATTTGTGGGGACTTTTAAAAATGTGGCCAATGTAGGCAATTAGTCCACTCGATAAAGGCTGCACTTCACGCACTGAAAACTGGGCAATAATGTAATTTATCGATACGACACTGAATAGCATATCGATAACGATTGGAAACTACGCTTTAAGTAACAAGAAATGTTCAGTTGAAAGAGCTTTCGAAATTATTCAGATAAGTTAAATACATGGCGTAATACATTTGGCGTTTAATCGTATCGGATTTACGTTCACTTGTATTTAAATTTGTCGTTTACTTCTACTTTCAATGATTCCTGTATATTTATCGGTGATTGCAAATATCATAATTTTGCTTTAATTTTCCGGGGAATTTTATCAATCGTCTAAACTAGATGGCGTGGTTATCAATTAAGCGCAAATTAGTTTATCTCAGGTAGTCCATTAACAGTTCAATTTATAGTTGCGGTTTTCATATAATAAATTCATTCGACAATTACGCAGTGACTAACTGACCTGTTGCGGTAAATTAAGGATTTAATTACGTATGCAAAATATTATTGGTTTTACGCTGGGTATAGGTATGTATGATTTTTGTCGTTATTAATAAGGACTCGCCCTTGCGGCATAAGCAGAGAGCACCAAGTGCCAAATATCTTTACATTATCTATACTTTCTTCCTAAATCGTGTGCTATTCATTTCGTACATTCTGAATTGTGAATCTGTTATATGGAAATATTCTCGGTACACATGAGTTTCATTAGGTAACTCATAATTCCGTGAGCTGATTCCTGTCCAACAGTGGTACGATAAATGCGTTGAAAATGATGATTTAAAAACTAATATAATAAGTAATGTAAGTAAATAGATTACCCAATGATAAATGAGCCCACTTCTCTTTACTAAGAAACCTTCCACAAATAATGACAGTTTATCTCTAATTTAGTTAATAAACTATTTTAATAATCAATTTTTTTATTTTATATTTGCAATATATACCTTTGCAATATAATATCCTTTTTCTTGCTACAGACACTAAAAATATATTATACTTCTTTTAATAATATCGTGGATATGTCATTATTTTCAAATACTAAAGTTATAAAGTATCCAAGTCTATTATAAATGTTACTGCAAATCAATGAACCACATAATAAAATATACTTTATTACATACTAAAACACAATTTAAAAAAAAAAACTTACAAAAAAACAGCGTGCGTGCGTAGCGTGCAATAGGCGGCTTTATGGCTGAACTGTTTGTTCCAGGCAATCTTTGCATTGCCGGGAAACAATTAAGAAAGACAGGGGATAATAAAGAAAGAAAGAAAGAAAAATCAGAAAACAAGCTATATTCAGCATGGCAATATTTTACTTACGTGGGGTTGGTAGATACGAAGCGAAAATTAATTATATACACATATATATGTTTTAAATCATATTGCTATTATTTTACTGGTTTAGTCATAAGTAGACCCTAAAAATATATTTAATGGTGATTTCGGTTAAGTATATTTTCAACGATTTATGATTTAATAGTTGTAGGTACATAATGTCTTCGCCTTAAAGCGACTTCGTGCTAGCTTGATCAATATTCATAGCAATTTACTCAGATATACGGAAACTAGAAAAGGTTTCCTGATTATACAGTTAAATAATATTCAAAAAATACTTTTAATATTCTACCGGGATCAATACTTACGAGCAAGACATCATTACGCCCTGACTATTTTAACTGCAATCACTGTTTGACATGTTGACATGTTGCCAGTAAAATATGATACTGTCATCTTGACCAATTCAATGAGGCTAAATGGGTCTTACACGAGTATGGTTATTAGTAGAATCAGTCGAACACTGTCCTATAGTATCAGCTGTAAATAATCTCTATATAAATACTAAAACAAAACGGCGGAAATATTACTAAAACAAAATGGCGGATGGTAGACATGAATGACATGAATGAAACGATTTTTATGGATTTAATTATGAAAATATATAAAGAATCGAGTACGAATTTCTCGGATCTTATAATATATTAATTTATTTTAAAGTTTTTACTATACATGTACCTACTGTATATAAACACGATATTAAGAAATAAAACTACATTTATTTTGTTACATGTATTATTACAGTTTATGACAGTTGTTTGCAACCTTATCAAGTATTGCCTTATTTTCCATTTTATGGTAAACGTGCTAAGCGATCTGAGAAGTGATAAATGTCACATCGTATTTAAAATGTGTGTAGAGTACAAATATTTTCTGTGTGTCAAATAAGTAAATATGTAAATATAATTTTGGTATGGATATTATATAAAAAAATAGATACATGATAAACTTACGAAAAGAAGCAAAATTATCATCTAATATAAAGGATCTTATATAATATACGTCTCGCCTCGTTTGCAACTGATAGCTTCGATTGACGAACGTGTATTTTGATTGATACAACGCAATAAAATTATTTCAATTACATTTAAAAAAAGTGTGAAACACTGGCAATAAATATAAGAATTAAAGTATAAAAAAAAAACGAGTGAATTTAATTTTACTAATGGCATCCGTAGAGTAAAGACTACGCTCTACATGTAGAGTCAAATCCAGTACACAACTAAACCCATGGAACATGAATATCAATCACACGGCAACGAGCCGGCAATTATGCATTCCCGTGCAGTGGCATATCGCCCCGATTTGCATACACCGTAAATCCGCACTATTGGGTGGGCCGACAAATGATTGTCACCTTTTAAATTTGCATTTATTATCAACATCAGTACATTGAATGGAATATGTAAGCTCGCTAATGTATTTGTGAGCAGTTTGGAAGGCTACGTGTTCATTGCAGTTACTGTAAATTTATGTAGGCACATTATAAAGGTTACTAGTGAGTTTTCTGTAATGTATGCAGATATATATATTATGCTTGGGTACGTAACTGTTGAGTAGAGTATTATAATTAATTTAATTTATCATTATTTTATTCAATTTAAATATACTATGGAGGCAGTGTCCTAATCAATTTCTTATACGGCTTAGATTTGCAGCCTTCCACCGATTATAACTATAAAACATTTTTTTAATTCGCTACTTGACAATTATTCAGAAAACATAAGTATTTCATTAATATATATGTATCAATAAAACCTTTTTACCTATTTAATATAATTGAAATAGATGACATGATTTAAAAGCGAAAACTGGCAAAAATATATAGTTTTTAAAAATCATTGAGTCTTTATTGGAGGGATGGAACGGAATATACATGTGGTGGCATTTAAAACATAATATAGCACGAGGGCAGTGTGACCGATTGTAATAAGAAAAGACAAAGTAAGAGATAAAGAACTTGAAGTGCATAAAATGAGTAACACGTCTAAGCATTACTCAACTTTAAGTACAACAATCGTCAGTCGACAAACGAGACATTCTGGGAATGCATTTTGGAGCGTTTGCTTACATTGAGCGCATCTACATCAGCACCGACATTAGCATCCTGTAGTTATGAACTAATGGCACTAAGTCATTCTACATTAGGTATTCATTATTCGCTTCATTCTCTACTTATCTCGTTCCGTGCGATTAGTGTCGTGACGTTTTCGTTTGCTATTCATCGCGACGCCCCCAACTGTTTCAAGCTCGTTTGTTAGCGATTAGTTGAAACTCTTAAAGTGAATGTAGGCACACAATTGAATGCTTAATTGCCTAGGAATTAAAAGCGAGAATCAAATGTACATTGAAATTGAAGATTGACAATTACATTGGGTGTAGGGGGTGATGACGTGCTTGTTATTTGCTATGCCAACGTTGTTTAATACAACTTTGAGGCTGTATATGGGATACTAATAGTGTATATTACGTATGATATATCTTAGGTATAATAATGTTTCAATGTATTGATAACTATAGTGTCAATTATACATGCTGTTAAATATTTTAAATATAATTAATAAACGGGAGAGTTTGGGGGTCTAGTGATACAAAATTTAGGCAACCTCTTTGGAGGTCCTGGGTTAAATTCGTGTCATATATTATGTACCTCTTCAAATTTATATCTTTTTTGAAACGGTATTGAAAATTTGAGGAAACATTTTGAGGAATCCTATCCAACTTAGAGTTCACCGTGATGTTGACTAAGTCCTGTGTCAGGCAACTAGTACTCGTACTTGGCCAGCGTGGTGGATTATGGTCTTAGCGTTCTCATTCTATGCGCAGACTCTTGTCCAATTGTGGAATAATCAAGCGGTTGATGATGATTACGATTTTTATTATTATTTTGAATGTTATTTAATTATACCAATCATTGAGACAAACATTTATTGTAAGATTTAAGAAGTAAAATCTTACTTAGTTAAGTACTTGAAATATGTATGTCGTCAGTCTTAATGCAGGTATACATTTTCGATAATCATCAAAATGAATCACAACTGAAGTATTGGTGCTTTGCAATAAAAATAGTTTTCGCTTTGAAGTGCTTGGACATATTCTGTAAACGTAAAAAATGTTATGTGGAGTTAGTTCAGAAATAAGTGCTAAATAACCAATCAGCAATTGTTTTGATGTCTTGATAAAAAATTAAATCATATTGAAGGAATCTTTGAACCTTAGGTTATGTTAAATTTATTGCTTTTTCTTGTCTTTATGACATTGTGCAAATTATGCTCACCACAATAGGACAAAAAAAGGTAATTAATATAGACATTTTTATTACAAAAACACGTTTATAAAAATGGTTCTAAGTAAAATATTATACAAAGTAGATAAATCCTTCAAAGGAAAAATCTGTACGAAATAAATCCCAGCATTTTCAAATTTTTGTACTAGACGTATTTACTCTTCCCTTGGAATATTCTTTCCTATTTCTTTGTTACAAATATAACAATGTTTTGATTATATTTTAAAGTATAAAATATCCATTAACTCACCTCGCCATATTTAATAACAGGATCAACAAAATAACTATGGCCGCCGGACATATCTTGTGCATTCTGTATTTGTCACCATAAACTAGCAGCTTCATGTTGGCAACACTACATCCTGTCGGGGGCTCATCGTTTCAGATTGTCACTTGTTTTTGCCGCGAAAATAACGTTCTAAAACCGAAATGACACTGACACACAGATCGCTACATGTTCACTTAAATCCACTCGAAATACTCAAACAGGTTTGGGGCATCCTTTAATAATTATTTAATATCTTGAGGTTCGCTTTATCGAACTTCTATTACCATAACTTCGGGGATAATTAGGCAGGGGATTGTTTCTCTCGGAGGTCACTGAGTTAAGTTGGGTCACTTGAGAGTTAGAACGATTTGGAATTGTTTGTTTACGTACGGACCGTCGGCGCGATGCCGTTGGGTTATCTATAGCGCTTTTATCCGTTCATGTCGGTGCGTTCGACCGCGTGGGACGTAAGGCGTGTTCTCGCGCCGCCCAGACGCCGAGAAAAAAAGTCCGAGGGGCGTGCGGCGTTTCCAGACCCCACCTACTCTTGTTATTATGTCTTCGATATTTCGGAACTATACTGTAATGTTGCACTAATGAAATAGCCGTCCGTGTGCACACAATGAGCTCTCGTTTGACAGTGCCACCGAACACCCAATCCCTGCCTATATAAAATACCGCCCCACGCGCTCGTTCCATGAGAAACGATGTCCCGTCGTTATTGGTTTTCGGGATTTTAGAAATGGCACTGCCGCTAATCTTTCCAATTCAATCGTAGATTTAACCTCGAGGGTAGAGCTTGAAACTTTTTTAATCGCAAAAGTAATAAGTTATTAGTGATTTACAAAGTAAACAACTAGTCCTGTCTAAAACTTGCTAAGTCTGTACCAATTGCGATGTGTAATTTATTTCTGATGAAATGCAAGTGTTGTTTACATCTGCGATATAATAAAACAAATTTATCATTAAGTAAGACTGGTCTATGAGTGACATTTATTACAAAATGAAAGACCCAGTCCGTTGTCAAAATACACGATTGAGATCAATGACAAATTGTTTGGTTATTGAGAGGGTTGTCCGGCGACAATAACGCTTAAGTAAGGGCTACAACCCTTCATTAGGGGCGATAGGGTCGCGTGCGCGAAAAAACGAATAATAAAGAATGTCATGCGTCCGTAGATGACATTATTAGGGATGCAGGACTCTGTCTGCACAAATACATCATTGGTATGCAGCTTACATTTTTTAAATTTTATTTAAATCGCATACTTTTTTTATTTTGAAAGCTTTTCTTCCATTATAAAGGATTAAACTATTTTATGTTATATCAGTCTTTCTCTAATCACATTTTTAGCGTTTGAAACGTCTATTATTGTTTAAATTTCTTAATATATAGTAGAATTTGTACTCTACATAAACTAATAATAATAGTTCATTTGAATTAGTACTACATTAACTACATTTCATAATTATTCTATTCTACATAAACAACAATTAAGAAATATTGTACTGTACATTACAAACAATAATTAAATATTCGGCTCTACATGAACTATAATTAATGTATTGGTAAATAACTCAGTGATAAATAAAAAAATAACCGAAAAATGATAACCTCTGTAACTCTTAGCGCCTGTTTATGCGCGGTCAGGTCTCTATGCAAATGTCGTCGTCACCTTTGATCTAGCACGCTCGCGCTTTAAGATTAAAATTATTTTTTTCTCTATTCCAGCGCTATTAGGATTTTATTTTTTCAAGTTAAATATAATTTTAATTTTATTTCACAAATCGCTGTACAATATTTTATTATCATAATTGTTTCAATTTGAGCAATAAATATAACAATCAGTAAATATCTTTCTATAGAGTCAACTTTTTATTTTCTCATATTACACTTACTAGTATTATACAATACTTACAAAGCAACAAAAACTGCATTTCAATGCTAAACTAAAAACTTTCTGAAGTACCTAGACAACACCTGAATCATAGTAGCTACCAAAATACGTGCCTAAGAAAGTAACGGTGCTCCGTTACTCTGCTGAGTATAAAACTATTATATCATTATTTATAAAACTATTTTTAATTGAACATTAAACGACATTTTGTATCGCTATACCGTTGTATACTTATTTTTTCGCCTATAGGTAACTGCATCGAAATCACCGTGCCTAGTGATAAACTTAGTCATTTTATTAACTTTGCTCCAATGCATATACATTTTATCTCATGAAAATGCATTAAACCGCTCATTCTCGATGTACAGATGCAACGTATTGTGAATAAGCAGTAACCCAATAGCTACCGACCATAGAACTTCAATACACCAATAGCACATCGATGTAAGGAGCATCAGGTGTTAATTGCTGGAATATTCCCATCGAATGAACTTTTCATATTTATATAAACGTTAATTAACTCTCAATGCACGCACGCATAAAATTAAATTCATCTCTTTGTTGGTGCGTGTATTATAGTCGACACCGTGAGCCAAGAGTCTCATTGACGGCGAGCGGTTTGAAAACATCGTCCCTTCTCGCTATGAAACAAAAACGGGCAAGTTATATAGTTATATAGGTGATAAGTGATTTACAAATGTTAATCGCTAATTAATATAATAATGAATCAAATGTAAATATAATATAAATCGACGAAAATATTTTGTAATATATAACTAATGGATAGACCGGGTCGAGTCAACAAATTTTAATAATCAGATAGTAGTCCACAAGCCACCATATCATTGTTGACGCAATTCGTACTTCTAAAACTTTCAGTTATATAATTTTAAAAAGTTCAACCTCATCCAAGTCGTCAAAAGAAGTAACGCAACTGAGACCAACCTCGAATATGACAGATATCAGTTATTACGTTTGCACTTATACTAACATGTAAATACTAAGTACATAAATGCACTAACAAACTAATTGCCACAGTTCTGTTTTCAATAAATGTTAACTAGTATTTATATTAAAGCTTAGTTACTAACAAAGTAACTGACAATGACAGTGTCCTTATGCATTTCTGATCGATGACGGTTGCAATTATCTACCCTCGAGTTGCCTCGGCGAACTCTTGCGAGCGCTAACTTTGCTACTATGCTCAAATAAACTTACATTTGCTACTATCCTCAAATAAATACCTTATTTGTGAGAAAAAAAAATGAAAAAATCAGCAATTTAAATAATACATCGGAACTAGTTTGTATTTTATAGATACGGAGTCCAACAGGTCCCTAATATACGCTCTTTTGACAAAATATCCATAGAGTTACACCGGTACCATAAAGCTCAGGTGGTCAATAGAGCTTTACGATGTCATAAACAGCGTATGTAATCATAAAAGATAGTATTAATAAGCTTTTAAAAGCTCGAAAGGAGATTCTTATATAAGTGTTCTTGTACGTAAAGTATCAGTTTTTGAAGCTCACTCCACGGGTAACGTTATTTTTGTATGAGAAAAGAATGAAATGGGATTTGGTCATTAAATCTTAAATTACCACTGCATATGGACATCAGTATTTAAAATTAAACGCGGCTGATATACACATGTGACGAAAACCATGCTAAGATTAATGGGAATTAAATTGATAAACAACTTGGTTGTTCTATATTATTTCAAATGGGAACGTAAACAATGTAGAGACGCATCTTAGGACGCATCCGTGCTTTCCATCAGGCGGAATCGCGGCCAAACGCTAGCCTATCGTATGATAAAAAAGAGACTGTTGCTAAAAACTTGCAACTTTTTCAGGTACGAGTCGATACAGTAATAATAAAAATATACAGACGATAGAGTGGTAACGGATGGACTGATAGGCGTACTGTGGGTCGTCCACCGGCCTGTCGGACCGACGATCTTAAGAAGGCGGCTGGATCGAAAGTTGTGCCACACCTTGGGAAAGGCCTAGGTTTGGCAGTGGAACGGAAAAGGCTGATGTGATGATGGCAGTAATAATAGCTTTGGACTACTTAGGCTCTTTTATGTTGTTTACAGCTAGGTAGAGCTGCATTATGGTATCTAAATAGTTGTTGAAGTATGTACATTTCTAATCTTCACATACCTCTTTAAATAATTCACTTACACAAATATTTGTTCTGCGTGGGAATCGTATCGATAGTCCACAGATCAGTAGTCAGGTCATTTAATAATTGGATCAATATTCGAATTTTTTTTTCGAATAACCTAAAGCTGTTGGCCATAAGGGCCGCTACAGCGTTACCGAGTTGGTGGCGAGCCAAAGTGGC
>DWDT01000653.1:0-19481 GCA_018245595.1 Microceris scylla
TGAATAACAGTAGATCAAAGTTATTGGTTGATATTGAAAACTCCAGAATTAATGTTTTACGTGTTTCTGAAGCAATTCTACGTTTTCATTAATCATTTTATTTAAAATCTATTTTGGTTAGCGTTTTCTTTATTCCTGCGTATACAAAACTATCTCAGACTTGTCTCACATGCTTTTATGTCTATTTCAGCGTAAAAACGGTCACCTACCAGTTTTACCAAGAGAATATTAAATATATGCATATGTATAAATACCATCATAAAGTCCTCAATTTTAGTAAAATATTACAGAAAAAAAAGTTATAATTGTATACAGAATTATTTCTGAAGCGGTTTGAACACAAAATACGCTCTCCTGAAAACCTTGATTTTGACATGTCTTTATGTACCTACATATAGACCGTCAAAATAGGTTCGCGCTTGGTTGCAATCTCACCTGCTGGAACGCGAGATTCAGCCTAGGATGTAGCACGCTCGGCTAGACAGTGTCTATTCACTCTTGTTTTGAATAATTCGGGAATGATGGACCAAATTTAAAACCAAAACTATATTTTAAAATCAATTTTAATGCCACTTTATAGCAATAAAAGAAACACAGTACAGTCATTATTTTTGATTCCCCGGACGAGTATACCAAAATCTCATTTTTGACTAAATATGTAGATTGCCGCCTTTGATTCTATACCACTAATGTGTAAATTTTTCATAATTTCCCTAATTTGTGTAAATTTCGTAATGAAATTCAAGGGCTTGAGTGTTTCTTTAACGTTTGGTTAAATAGAAAAATAACTAATTTCACGTTAATTTCTAAAAATAATATACGTTCATTTAAATCGACACTTAATAGTTTTTTGAAGCCTTTGATTTAAAACTATTGATAAGCTCCAGTAGCCAACTGACAGCTTCTAAATAGACAAATGAATCAGTGACAAATTAGATATGTGCAATACAAGTCGATATTTGCATTTGCTATTTGTCACCAAAATGTAATTATACTGTATTGTAATGTTAATTTAATTATACTCTATTGTAGAATAATGATAGTAGAGTTGTGTAATATAATGTTATATGTTGTTTCTATTGTAATGTTAGGTCTGTACCATAATAACCGTTCCATATTTATAAATATTTTTAAAGACTAATATCGAAACAGAATGCTTGCTCTGTTCGTACCCGTCATCAAGTGAATTCAGTGTATTATCAATTTTTGGCCTTAACCGTTCTAATTCTGAAAGGATATACTGAAGTAACTTGAATTATTTAATCTGCGCTTCTAATAACCGTCGCGGTATGACTGGTATAACTTGACAATGTCCGTCAAAAAACCGCACGTCGCACATTAGTCATTTACTGTGCTATCTGTGGAGTTGATGACATTTATCCTTTCCTTTGCGCATTTGTTAAATAATTAAATTTATGTGCTTTTAGTAACAATATCGAATAAAAGTCACAAGTGCAGTTAAAATTGCGATTGTAATCGTTTCATAACATTATTGCAAGCATCTGTGTCTAAATTTCCACTTTGGGCCTTGTAAATATAATTAGTTTTCGTTGTTTTCATTGTTATCTTTTCCGTATACATTGTCTTGTTCAAAATGCCTATTTTATTTAGTGTTGTTGCCCGTGGCACTATAGTGTTAGCTAAATATGCTACATGTGCTGGTAACTTCACTGAAGTTACTGAACAAATCCTTTCGAAGATTTCGCCCAAAGATAACATGCTTACCTACTCACATGGAAATTACCTCTTCCACTATGTTGCTGAAAATAAGTTAGTTTACTTTTGCATTACGGATGATGTAAGTACAAAACCTATAGTTTTTATTATAAAGATTTGGTAGTAAGCCAGTAACACATTGTTGTTTGGTGTCCTGTTCTAGAAATTTCAACGTTCTCGAGCGTTCCTTTTTCTCAATGAGATCAAGAGAAGGTTCACGAGTGCGTTTGGTGACACAGCCCAAACGGCTATTCCTTACGCCATGAACAGTGAGTTTGCACGTGTACTTGCTACGGAGATGAAGTACTACAGTGACTCCAAGGATTTGGACACCATATCCAGGGTTAACGGGGAGTTGGACGAACTCAAGAACATCATGGTCAAGAATATCGGTAAGTGAACCCATGCCTCATTTGACTGTTAAGATGCCATCTTCACAAAACTGATATTTTGTGCATACCATCAAGGTTCATTGTTTTAGTCAAATGACCAGAAACTTCCGAATGGCAGAGATCAGTATGTATTTTTAATTTTTATGTAGTCTGTAGAAATATTAACTGTTTAGTGAGTATTTATACACATAATTCTATATGTACTGGTTTCACTTATATATGTTTTTGGGGAGGGCCTGACTTGTTTCAGATCTCTACATGAGTTAAGCTGGTACCTATATAACCATCTATAGAAATAATTCTCATTGCACTGTTTATTTAGGATGAATTTAAAATGAACACTTAGAAAAGATGAATGGAATAATGTTAATTGCCAGTATTCAATTAAGTATATTTTACATGCCTGTACCAATAAAAGTTTTAATTATTCATTAACATTACTGATTAAATTCTAATGATCAATTAAAATAATACTTTCCTGAATATGTATAAATATATACAAAAATATGTGTATATATATATATGTATATGTATGTGTATATGTATGTGTATATGTATATATATATAGTATATATAAATAAATCAGCATCAGTGTGTTCCTGGTTCTGATAGTATATACATTTGTTTACAACTGGTTTACATTTGGTAAGCTTATCTCAGCCTTTATCACCATAAATTTTATATGTGGCAAGCAAAAACCAATTCTATGTGCAAGCGAAATCAATGCACATGAGCAAACAATGATTCATGCTTTTAATAAATATGATGATTGGAAAAACACAAGAGAAATACATTGGAGTAAATAATTAGTGTTGTTGTATAAGGGAGACATAAAGGATTATACATTATAGAACATTTTTTTATTATTCAATATTTGCATGGCTATGTTTAAATCAGATGGTCATTTTAGTATTGAAAACCTTGAATATGTAATGTAGAGTGAATTCAAATTGCAAAATTAGTATAATCTCTATTACCAATTTTATGAGTATTCTGTTGATGGAATGAGCCTGGTTTCATTTTAAAATAAATACTAATGACCTTTAATTTGTTGTTTCTTGGATATCATTATCATTAAACTTTGTTATTTATAGGTGGTAAATAGCCTTTAGAGATAGAAGTAATTGTATAGGCATGTATTTAATAATACAAATGTAATTAAGGCATAGGAAAGTGGAGTAAGGCAAAAAAAAATTAGTATAGTTCCATGACCTACATACATGTTAATGTAAAGTATTTCATCATCATCATCAGCCTACTCTCGTCCACTGCTGGACATAGGCCTTTCCAATGGCACGCTACTGAGTTCGATCTTCAGCTCTTAGTATTCAACTGCTTCTAGCCCCAGGTTTAGCACACTCATAAAGCATTTGTTTAGCGCTTTTTCTTCCATACTTTTCATTTTTTACAAATATCAATATTTAAGGCTGTTTATCATTTTTCTGAGATTAACGTGAACAAGCAAACAAAACACTTACCTTTAGTATGTATATTAATATATAATATATGTATGTATGTAGATTGTGTGTATTAATTTAGCCATATACTTGTTGAACAATGATTCTGTATAGTGTTACTTACTGGTCAATTACATGGCAGATACCAGATGCTAAAAATAAATTGTAGTACATGTTGATCAGATTGTAGTTGATTATCTCTTGTATCTATCTGTATTAGTTGTTATTATCTATAACCAGTTATAAATAATAACACATAATAATATGTAATAATGAATTATTGGAGTGCAACATAACATCACACCTGTATTCCCTGAAGAGGTAGGCAGAGGAGTGGGAGCAGAGGAGTATAGTGCACTCCCACAATTCACCAGTTACGTTTTTACATCCCATAGAATAGATGGAGTGCAATGTTAATTGAAATATTATACTTTTATCATATAATTGATAATTTTAAACAAAGAATAGTATAGATTTCACAAATTTAAATGCTTTTTATTTACAGACAGTATGGCAATGCGGGGGGAAAAGTTAGAACTCCTAGTGAACAAAGCAGACAATTTGGCAACTAGTGTGAGTATTGATTTAGATGAAAATGAAATAGATTTAAATAAATAATAACTGTCATCTGTAAACTTAAATAGATAGCTAATATATCATAACTGTTCAGAAGTGTTTTGGAGATTAATGATATTGGTTGTTTATTGCATTGGTAACATTATTTTTTGCGTGTATGTAATTTTTAATGTTAATAAAGCGTTTTGTTATTTTCACAGTCTGTGACATACCGCACATCGGCAAGGACTCTGCAGCGTTCTCTCTTCTGGAAAAACATAAAGTTGTACGTTATCATGATACTTGCTGCTGCGTTGGTCATCTACCTGTTAGGCGCCATGGGCTGTGGTGGTTTTGCGTGGAAATCGTGCGTGGGTTAACAATATCACAAAAACACTTAATACCTATTTCTATTAAGACCATTTATATGAACAATATATATATTGACGATCTGGCAATTTTTTTGTGAAGAATGTGTATTCCATAATAGGGTATAAACATTTTTTTGTACTAAAATTAGTGTCCGACCGAAACAGGTTTTTCAGCCGAAACCGAAATCAAAACCGAACATTCGGCCTTGCTCTCAGTTTCGGCCGAAATCAAAACTGAAACTTAAGCATATTTAAAATTTCTATTGCATTCTGAAATAAAATGTATTTTAAATTATGACAGTTACATAGAGTTCAATAAAATTAAAAGACAATCATTATAGTACGTAATAAATATATTTAATTTTTTTTATGTTATGAACATGCATATGACATTTGTCGCGGATTAATAAAATTCGGGACATTTATTTTGTATTCATATTAAAGTTTATTGCAAGTTAAAAACAGATTCATGCTTTTTTTATTAAGTCACCACGCGCGATACAAAGGACGTAAAGGACGAGACAGGATGACAGACTGGGTTATTCATTTGCATGAGCTATATCTACTCGTTCCCACATAGTTAAATAAAATTAAGTAAATGAAGGTTACACACAGTAAAATTAGCAACTACGTACTTAATCGTTTGGATGGTAAATAACATTAAAATAACAAATGAGGACGCGGAATGTAATTCAACAATAATTACTTATAGACACGCAAAGTGGCTGGCTCTTTTATTTGTCGTTTAAAAATACAATCCAACAATGAAGTTCAATTTCTAATAATTGCCATTGATATAAAACAAATAATAGGTAACAGAAGTACGGATTTAAAAAAAAATTACCAAATCACATATGTGCAAAACATAACCTTAACTCAATGCTCTTACAGCGATGAACGGCTGCGAACTTTTAGCGAGGCCGAAAGAGTCTGTCATTTTTTGGTCGAAACCGAAACTAAGGCCGAAACTAGATTTTTTTGACTTAAACTGGCTAAAACTGAAACCGAACTTTCGGTCGGTCACTAATACTGAAAACAATAATGTCATATATTAATATCGGTAGTTAAAGAGACCTACGTCATATGTATAGTTGAAATAACAAAAGTAGTAAAGAACAAAAGTATGCAGTAAAATAAATAAAAAAGGTACAGATTCATGTGCAAAATGACTTATCTCTGTCATAGGAGTATACTGGTCATGACGAACACTTGATATTTTTTTCTTTTTAAACACAGGCGATAGATTATCTAGCACTTTCTTTTGATTAATAATTATGATCATAACCATATAAATGAAATCTTTTATGTACATAATATTTACGATTGTGTAATTGAGAGTGGCTGTACACAAAAGTTTAGCCTCCACCCCAAAGGTGCGGAATAACGGTCGGTATATTGTTTGTCAAACTGTCTGTGAACAATAATTAAAGAAGAACTTCGTTTGTATAAAGGTCGCACTAGTCCCTGATGAGACGATTGTCTAAGGTTGAATAGAAAACCATTTCTTAACAGTATTTACTGAAAGGAGACTCAATTGTGAAATTGTTTTGCTCTTGAAAGATTTATATTCAAATGTTATTATATCATATTTTGTATATCAATATAATAAAGATTCATAGTATATAATTATTCATATAAGAGGTTTAATTATGTTAAAGTACTTTCATTATTACCGCTGAAAAGCTGGATCTATGTGGATTATAAGGGCATCGTCAGATCAATTTTTTTAAAGCAGAGTATATAACTGTTCCTCTATAATAGCATACTATGTGAGGGGTTTAATAAAACAGAATACTTTTGGCGCAGTATGTGTACAGGGGTTCATAATAAAAGAGTTATTCAATAAGCGGTTCAATTGTGGTGTATTGATGTTTGATATGGAGCACATCAGTATGGATGAATGTTAACTATGTGACAATATGATTTTGATACTGCAACCGCAATGGGATATAACGTTTTTTAGGAGATCATTTGAACAATTGGTAGATTTGTTACTGGCCCATTTTCTCTTTTTGTTTATTATTTCGCTATGTTACATGTATTGAAATTTAGATTGGTCATTTAATAGCTAATTTACACAATGTAGCAGTTACACCTTTTAACATACATGTATATATTGGCGGTAACAGATTACACTACCATTATGGGGCACAAATCTATCCTGATATTTGAGTGAGGTCTGTGAACTTTCAATTTTTCCTATCTGGAGGAATTGGTGGTTACGTAGATTAATATACAACCAGCATTTTGAAAGTTTTCAGACCTTTATCACCAGAATCAGGAAACTGTTTATAATAAGTCTGTTTAAGATTTTTTAAAAGGTGTGTTAATGATTCAACATGCAATGGACTGCCGGCTAGTTTCGGTATTAAATCTTAACATTGCTTAATAAAGGAACATCAATAACAGATCAAGACGAATCGATTAGATAATTGAGATTTCTAGTAAATTTCTGTTGTTAGTTGCCATGTAAACTGACTCAAGTACTTGGATGGCATATTCTATGTGTCATAATGTTAACTCTACAATTTCAAAAGTTCCCTATAACATTGTGTGAGCTTAAAGTATGACACAAACAATATGACATTCGTAGTATTAATAACTGGATCGATTCGCTGTAACTGCATATATTTAATGCTTATTATTATAAATGTACCGGCTTAACTCACGTACGTTTTTCGGAATGGTCCGACTCGCCGACCTGACCTCGCTGCAAGCGCCATGAGCTCAGGAGGAAGGACCTCGTACAGGTCCGAAATTAGTCGGGCCACCCCGAAAAAAGTACGTGAGTTAAGCCAGTACATCTATAATCATGTGTATAAACACTCACGAAACATTTAATAGCAAAATATTTAATGCTTATTGTTGCCTACTCATTTAATATGTGAACATTAATTGTGGGTGTTAATTTTTGTAAGGTCTGTCCTAAGTACTTTCAAAGTATGACTTAAATCGAAATATAAGGAGGTATATACCTAAATGCGATATTCACACAGTGATTGTCTTTAAGTTTCTTTAGGAACAAAGACGTTCCCAGGTAATTCATTAGAATGGCGGTGTTGGCGGTCATTTGAACATTATATTGTACCGTGTGTCACTAATGCATCCAGTCAAAATAATAATTACGCATTGTTCTATAATTATAATCGAAAAATAAATATTAATGTGAAGCATAATTAATACATAATTATCGTTCGATATTGTTTATTTTAGTTTTGTGTATTTAAAGTTTTCGACACACGTTAAATTTATTATGATAAGAAACATATTTACGCTCCCATATAAAGTAATTTATGTTTGAACTTTTCAGTCAAGGAAGGGGCGGTATAACTTTTGTTAGGTATATGTAGTGTATACGAAAATGGTTAAATTTGAATACCAGATTTGGGTCTAAATGTGGGAAAAATAATTATGGCGGGAATTTTTTGACAATTAACGTGACTTAATAAAAGTTACATTTTTTATAGTATAGAACTTGAGTAGTGGCTGTTATAAGGCGCATTAATCCTTTGTAATAATATTAGTAACATATGAATAGAAGCGATTATTATAATTTCATTTTTATTGTTATTACAATATTATAACGAATATCCCATTATAATAAAGACTTTCAAGTATTGTGATATCACGTTTATATATTGTAAGTAAAATTAATTTGTTTAACGTATTACCTACATGCATCTATGTATGTTATAAACTAATGTAATAGTTGAAAATAATTGTTTTAATTTACATCCTGTTATTCTCGTCCAGCACTGCACTTCTTTGACAATTGATTTAGATATTGATTATACCTTATTGGGGTTGTTTTGATAATCAATACGATAATTTTTAATATTCCAATTACTAAGGGTTTTTAACACTATTACCTATTTTTAACTATAAGGTTTTTAAAATTATGTTTTTTAACAGAGAATAAGCTTTATTAATTTTTTATAACGGAGAATAAGGAAGTGTTTGTTTTGGTAACGGTGCGTTCCTAAAAATGAAGCCGGACCGATACCGGGAACGCGTCAGATTGATCCCGCGGTCCGAGGGTGCATCCCCCGCGCGCCGCCGCGCCACGCTCCGGCCGGCAATCGCGCGCCATCCTTTGCCGCGGGAGGGCGCCGCACTCGCGCGCGCTCTTATACTACGCACGTGCTACTCTACCGCTACGACTTCCTTGTGTGAGTGACTACCCACCGTACTCACGGTACCACACTGAGCACCGCCGCTACACCAGTTATTCCGTGTCAATACGCTGTTGTCGTGCGGCCGTGCGATGCGTGTTCAGAATACCGACTTCCGATCGTCACGTTCGAATCAGTATGTTTGTTACTGGGCTTTATTGCGCTTCCCGAGGGACTGTCGGAGATTAATATCGCTTATGGATGTGCGATTAATATTAATGATCGTCATTTGCATTTATCTCGAGCGATTCTTGATAATAAACTGAATATTTGAATATCCTTTACAATATTACTCACATTTGGATTGTAAATATGGCTTAGTAACTCGTTTAAAAGTTTGTTGTTGAAAATTATTATTACATATTTAAAGTTGAAAATACTAAAATAGCTCAATTCCAAAGTTACTTTTCGAAGGACTAGTATATGTAATATTTGTTCATGGATGTTTTTTTATTTGCATATTATTATAATAATTGTTTGGTATGATGTTATAGAATCGTTAGACTATATTTGTTGTGATAGATCGTCCGCAATAAATATTCATGACTGCGAGGCTTTATGGAATACCGCCATGATTGATAGTCCGGCACCAATATTTTGGCAGTGGTAAATGTCATTCGGAATAATCAATTTGGCTATAGGTACAGGGTATGTGTATGCTATGGGGCAATACTTTAGTCGTAGAGAAGCTGATAGATGTAGGTGTATTTGTTGTGTGTGTGAGCATGTGCGTGATCCGCGCTCGACAGTTAATGGAACAGGAAGCGGAGTCGATTTTGGGGAAGGTTACACTAGGAATGGTTCGCAGGTCATTGTTCTTTTTTACGCCGGACCACACTTTTTGTTCGAAGATAAATTAGTGCTGTCACGCATTAACTGTTCTTTGTTAGCTTCGAAACGTTTTGGCGGCTTTGAACTTTAGACGGTTTCTGGGATCGTATCTTGTTCTTGTTTCGTTTCAATTACATATTGAACAAGGTTTTTATCCGTTCAGTGGGTAAATTTTTAGTAATAGTTTTAGTAATAGTTTTTAGTAATAGTAATTAGAAATTGTATTATTTCCATCTATTTAGATTACTTGTAAAGCTTTTAATAAGCACAAGACAATAATCGTAGGAAGGCTTTGAGCGGAAAACATAAAATAGACATTTTAGTACCTAATTTAGATGATTTAATAATAATTTTGTTTTATTTTGCGCAAACATTCTAATTTAGTAGTATTATAACTTTTAAAACTTTCGACTTGTTCATTACAGATAAAAAATAGTGAGTAATTTTTTAAAAGTCAGTTTTAAAATATCTATATAAAGTTCCATTCATCAAGGTATTTTAGGTATTTGAAAGATCATTTTTTACATCATTTTTGATGTTATATACAACGTTTACCATGTAACAAATCAGACATAATTATTATTTATATTAACTATTCTACCGAAAACAGCAAAATGAATTTGTCGTTGAGAGCATAAATTGCAAATAAAGTAACGAGGAAATAATCGATACATGTCTGAACAAATATAAAGCGTACCTAAGTGCAAACAAGTATTTTCGTATGCACTTGAGGCGCACGTTAATTCTGGCTGAAATGCTTATAGTATAATCTACACAGTGCATTAGTGCTCAGTAACAAATGGAAAACTGTTTTGAACACACCTTTTAGATGAAAGCCGCAAAAATGGGTTAGTCGTAGGCTCGCTCCATAACAAAGGCCGTCGTTACGGCACACACTGAGCGAGTGACAAAAGAATGAGAAAATGGATTTTGTATTGACTTTTATACAATTTTGAATACATGTGAAACAATAGTGCCACAAAAATGGATGACAGCTCACCAGATCTGTCGCTCAAGCTGCGGCGCGGTTCTAGCGATTCCCGCGAGTCCTTCTATATGGATTTCGCACAAGGTATCGACTCGGATATAGAAGAGGTGACTACGATTGAGCGGATTATTCCAGAACATCCTGGGGGCCGAGCGGAGGGCGACGCGGACACTCTCGCTACACCCTCCGGTCTCGATGACAAAGATTTGTCTCAATGGTAAGTTCCGTTTGGTAAGGGTATTAAAATGAAGCAAGAGCATATTTGATTTAATCATTATTTGTTTGTAGAGCAGCGAGAAATAAAATATACGAAAAAAGTTTCTCCATTTAAATATGTATTCCTCGGCGCTAAGTCAAAGTTCTGTTATAATTATGTTGTATAATTCTTTGAAACAACCGTCGAGCCTTGCCCTTGACTTGACAGTTCACTTGACTTGACACAGTACAGTAAGTGGCAGTTAAAATGATCGTTTCATAATCGGTACATTGTACAATTGTTAGTTTTCCCACAACATTAACCCAACAAAATATTTATATCTTCATAGAATATACTGTAACGAAAATGTTGGAAACATAAAATGCGGACAAAAATTATAATTTGAGTGGCTTGCGTGCGCGCCGAAGCGCAAGCGATGTGGGCAGAGTGGCAATCTGACTTTATATAAGAAAATGTGCACGGTGCCGCAGACGCCGTGCGTGTGCACGTTGATGCCCCCTTAAATTGTTTTTACTCCTTTTGAAACGTATACGAAGAAGAGCATTTCTTAAGGCAGTCGGTAGAGTTTTGAAAAGGCCAAAACTTTTCATATAAAAGGTCTAAGCTAAACTAAAAATGACTTAAGCCAATGGGTGTACGTAAACATAATATGTAGGTAGGTACATATCGCTGACTTAAGCTTAAAGACTACGCCAATAAATGACAGTAATTATAATTATGTAAATTAAGACGTCTGATATAAAACGTTGAAGTTACGTTCATAATTCCAATTTCTGGCTAACAATCGATGTCCCATTGTTTGAGTGTATGGTATCCAAATAGGGCTTGTATCAATGAGTTAATTATTGCGGAAACTAAGCGTTTGTTCTCTATGGGTTGCCTGAAACAGAAATGAGATGAATATTAGTATTGTCTATGGTTACATATTAAAACTGAATGTTGGTGATCATCATTGGCAATATGATGCTTTTCCGAAATACTTTTTCAATGGCTTTTTAATTTGCATCTACAATGAGATAAATGGGACAGTCGTAAAACACAACCTTAAATATCAATCAATCCTCATATCTAAGTATTATACCATTTTATCAGGTCCTTTACAGGGTACGCAGATTTTCTCATATATGTGATATGCTTCTACTACATTCACCACTCTCATATAACTATGTGAGTTCATATGTCCCGAGACCACAGCTAAGATCGTGTACGAAGTTAAGAATACTACGTAAAGATAAAAAAGATGTATTTCTCGATTGGTAGCTTTATTTGACGTGTATTTTTGTTACAACTGCGTAACAAAGTGGGGTAGCTTAAGCTGTGTGGTGCGGGTGCAATGTGTGCCAGCGACACCCGTCGGACGGGTCGCGTCGCGGCTTTCTCCGTCTCCATATCGCGCTGAGGTCAGATCGCAACCGCACCGCGTGCGGTTAGGGGCACGGTGACACGGTCAATAAATTGTCAGGAATAATTTAGTATCCGATGGCTAGATCAGCCCGGCATATTAAGTTTGAGATCAGTCATATAACATTTAAGTTGAAACTTAGCGTTGCCCGCATTTTGGAATTATTCAAAGCCAAGAATGAACAGACACATTCTAGGCCGCGTATAATATCATAAGCTGCACCTATTAATTACTATCAGTTCCTATTATAGGCAAATGTAAGCGTAAGTTTATAAAGAAAACAGAAGATACGGAGGGTGGTGAATTTGTAGTTTTTTTGTAGACTTAAGAAATGGGCCTAATTTAATGTGCCTGTTTATTCATTGCTGTATAATCATCTGTGTTCAATTTCGTGCAGAACTGACATGCCTATTTTTAGGTATAGTTTCCACGTCTGTTGTAGTTAGTCCTGATGAATCAGTTGGAACATTTCTTGTCACTGTATATTTTGTTACCTTTTATACCAGCTCATAACTGTACAAGTGCTGTTGTTTAGCTAAGAATATAATATTTGAAAACTTTTCCATGAGAAAATGTTTAGAGATTACGTGAAGATCACAAGATAAAATCTATGAAAAAATCGCAGGGGTTTTAAATCGGTTGCGTCAGGCAATGACTCATTTATAACAGAAATCGTAGGTAGAGATATATTTCACTTGCGCGGATGAAGTGAGTAATTACATTGAGTACAAATTATTTGTTTCTAAACAAAACTGTTTTTCTGTTTTTAGTCTATGGTATCTTCTGTATTTAGTCTAAGTTCATTTCAATTTATTTTAACTGTTTAACTTTGACTATTTATTATTCTGGGAAATATAGAAACAGTATAATTTTATGCAGGAATGTCAGCGGATGTAATCGTAAGAGGAAGCAGCCGGCGGCGTTCGTCTAGTATTCAATAAGCAGCTAGAGCGTTAAATTGATTTACGATCTTACACTTAGTGATTTATTTTATGGTTTTTCTGTTTACTTGTACTATCTTCACTTTATATTATCGGTACTATAAAATTTTACGTATATAAATGTCGTACAAATAAGCATAATCTCAATACGCGCATAGTGCTAAATGCCAATAAGTAATGCGTAAAATGTCAATTGGCATTAAGTCCGCCCTTTGTTAACATCAATAAAGAATAAATAAATAAGTAAATAAATAATACATTACATAAAATTAAGGACTTCTAGTCTATTTTTTTGTCTCTGAACACCTACCATGACCTGTTCCTTCAATGTGACTGAATTTCAAGGGTTCACTGGTGGATAATGTCACTAGAAATTAAGTTCACACTTTGCCGTGACTGCTCATTGGTTTACAATGAGGAGTAAATAAATAAACTTAAGAAATAAACACAGCGGCTTTGTTAATATTGATGTAGTAACAAGTTAACTTATATCTATCGACTTTTGTAACATTAATTGTGTAAAATTTCAAATGACTTTTATTTGAAATGTTTATTTTTCGATATCTATTCAAGTCTTTTTTAATTAGATATTATATTTTCTATATACATAAACAAGCATGGATATATAGGTATGTATGTACAGCTAATTTACGAGTTCATTGCCATAGAAAAGGTTAGTCAACAGATTACGTCTTATTCATTAATTTTAAAGAGGGAGGGAGGGACAGAGGCGTATAGTAATAACATTGTCCCTAATCCCCGGGTGACTTAGCCGGGTACAAAGTCATCGCTTTACAAATCAAAACCGTAACACGGAGGGCTTTATTCATTACGGGAAAACGCCTCTTTATTGAGTGTGACACTGCAAAATATAAACCATTCATTTGACGCACAACAGACCGGTTTAAAATTAACGCAACGCGTACTGTCTGGCGACGGTAAATCATTTCCATTGTCGGAATTGATAGTTCATGTTAATTATGCCGCGTTGGTCGAGTGGTTGTAAGCGCGGCTGCCGATATAGAGGTCCTGAGTTTGATCTCTTGATCGGGCAAAGTTTAATTAGGTTTTATTAAATTAAAATGCCCAGTAGCAGCACGAAGTTTGAATTTTGTGTCCTGTGTATGGCAATAAAGTCACCCCCCATTACATGAAATTTATAGCAACATTAGTGAATCGTGGGAGTGTATTCTTCGCCACTGCTTACACCTTCGGAGAAATACGGGTGTGATACGATGTTATATGTCTGTGATATAAAACATAATAATATTTCAAATGAGTTCTTTAACGACTCCTGTGATATTAATGGGTTAAATTCTCGTCCTGGCATGTATTGATGAGTTGTCATAAAAATAAACATATTTGTGATGACTGTTCTGGCTGGTCAGTTTATTTTAAAATAAGCCTGTATTAGTTAGAATATACATACTATTTAAACAATCTGAATAGTTATTTCTATGATAATATATAAGAGGCGTTGCTCTATAATTAAACCGAAAAAGCAAGTTATAGGTTTGAATTTTTGTAATCAACAACTTACTCGTATTTTGCTTTCAAAGCTGATGATAGCTTTTGGTCCGAATCTTTGTTATTTATCTCACTCTTTATGCTGATGAAGTTTTAACGAAAATTACTTTAGATGGTGACAATCTTATAATACTTATCGATAATACTTACTGGAATCTAAAACAAAAAAGCAATTTACGTACTAGATGTCATTCTGAACATATTGCGAAAACGCAATTCGTTTGGAATGTTCTAGAGAAATCGTTTATAGATTTGCCTTTTGTCGGCATTTTGTGCTGGTGTTGTAATATCGTGATATATTCGAATTTCGAATGCCGTCTGTCTGTCATTGATTTTGCATGAACGGTGCGCGCTCGAGGTATTTCGCCTCGTGTGTTTGTCGAAGCTATTTTATTATTTGCCTCCAATACTTGGATAAGGATACGGAACATTATTTGCGATCTATTTCTGTACGTTTGAACTTAACTAATAGTTTCTGTGTCTCATAATCTATTTGCGCTCCTATGATGTCGGGTAACATTAGTTATAGTATGGCACACGGCAGAGATAGTCGTAAAGCTTGTTCCTTCCGGAGTTAGATTCATTAGGAAAGTCAGCTTTGCGATTGAGTTTAATCATGTCCTTGAGACGTTTGAGAAAATCAATTATATTCAAAAATATTTATCTATTTTGCTGACTTACGAACAAACTTTAAATATCGTGGGGTATTTGAGCGATTTCGGAATCAATCGAAATACAATATAAAAGAACAGTATTTAGGAATCTTTATGTAAGTGATCAGCAACCCGTTTTCTTCTCAGAAATGAGGATAGGGTCAGAATTTCAAAAGTTGGACAGGTGGGGGTTGGTTGAATTCATAGGCCGTTAATTTTATGTAGTCTTATCAGGTAAACGTTCCGTCCCCGTATTTTCCTCGATCGTTACACCCAGTAATATTTTATCATAAAAACGCACATGCGAGTAACTTCGTAAAATTGGAGGTGCGTGCGAGGAATTTGAATTCCACACCCAAAATTATCAGACTTATTCTTGTTAGAATTCGGTGGTTATTTTATTTGTGTTTATAAGCTGGGAATAAAAGATGTTTTTTACATTACTGATCTGCATTTTTAATTTGCACGCTGTCTAATGGACTGCTTGAGCAATACCTACTTCACAAGTAACTCCGCCGTCAAATAACCGCGACGCTTGTCGGGTATCTAGTTAGCGGCGTGAATAATATTAATGTAATTAAAATTTCTTTTCGCGCGGTTCACTGATAAACAGACGCAGTAATTAAGCTTTACAAGCTCGCCACTGGAATAACGTCCTATGACACAATAAAAGCTTCTCCATAGTACCTACTATCATAACAAGCTCTGGATTGTATGACACTTATTATAATTCTTTTATTGCTTGTTCTTTTATAGCTAGGTTTATTGGTACATTTATACAATCTTATTTAGCTCATGAAACTAAATGTTCTTTCAAAAGTAAATATATTAGTATTTTTCCATATACCTACAATAAATTAAATGTTTTTTATTCATTATATTTCCTCGTGTAGAAATGTTATAATGATGAATAAATTAATAGTCTTGCTCATTTTCGAATCGCAAGTAATATATTTGAATGGGATGAAAATTTTAAACGAAAGTATAAGTTAACGAAGCATGTTTAATCATTGTAAGCGTCCGTTTCACGCTACGTTTAATCATTAAGCAACACTGCGGACTGTTGCTCGTTTCAAACTTTTTAAGCGCTTTGTGGAGATTTAGCGCGTTTCGGCTCGCGCTTTGAGTATCTAGTGGCCACTCGTTGCACGTTAAGAGCGCAATATCTGTTTACCAATTAGTAAAGTTCTGATACCTATCTCTTTTCAGCACCGTTACAGATAGAAGTTGCTTAATTCTGTTACTACGTCGTTGTAAACGTAAGTCGAAGTTTCTCGCTATCGGTGGCAAATACATAATTATGTATATGTATGTATTACAGTTTTTAATTGGAGTACGTTGCGTTTAACCTGAAGTCCTAGGGATGTGTGACTACGCAATAATTGGCAATAGCGTGTGACAATACAGTTATTGAATGTTTAGACTCATTATGTATACATAGTTGCTAAGTTTGGTTAAAGATCTTAAAGGTTTAATTAATTTTTCATTCCTACAGCGGATAAGGGAAACGTCGTAAGGAAAACTGCTCGATACTGGCAGTCTGGCATAATGATCTCTAAGATGAATTATGTCCTTAACTCTTTTCATGCTGTGCGGAGACTCGTGTCCAAGAGTTATCGAAACATCCGTTGATGGTAATTATCAAGAAGTTATATTGCTTAATTTACGTCTAACCAGGGTGCCTAGTACCTATATGTCGATAGTCTTTTATATATTGTGGTATATTTTTATGATAACAAAAATAATAATAAATATTAGTACTATCAAAATAAATGAAATTGGACGGTATTCCAACTCGGGTCAATAGTATAAACCTGTGTCGCCAAGGTGCGGATGTCTACAGCTGTAGAAACCTCTTGACCACTCAGGTAGCGGGCAAGTTTGTTTGCTACTTTAATTATAAGATAAAAAATATGTATCGTGCTGTATGAAATATAAACATTTCCTTTATTTGAAAATCTTACGAATTATGTAATTTTAAAACGCTAGTAATAGATTCTTACAGTAATTTCTTTTATTTTACAGCTAATGTAGCATACAAAGATGTCTCCAAGTATTATTATCAGTAGACAAGAATCTTTGAGTCATCTATTCTGGAGAAGGCTGATATAATATCCTTAGCATCCTACCAGAGATAGAAGTTTTAGTCACAGAGAGAAATTTGACTTATACGAGTACATACATGTGTATGACATTGTCGCTACGTAGAGTCATGTAACGATCTTGTAATACCATTACTAATTCAATTAAATACAGTAACAGAATGGTACAGATGTGGTGAAATAAATGTTGACGACGCTCAAGCGGTAGACTAGCGGTAGAATTTTACGCCAGTCTGCTGCATAAACGAGTGCAGAAGTCGACATATGAAAATACGATTTAGAAAGCTTATTTTACGTCCATTTTTTAATAAGGAATAATATGGAAGAATAAATAATACTACATACGCCCACACCATAATATACGCTACCATAATATACGAGTAGGCTTTAGCATTAAATGGCCATGTCAGGATATGTCCCAAAATATTTATTATTATTACTATAAGTTTATCTCAGGAACAAATATTAGTTACTCCTTAAGTGTATCAGTAGATACAACAAGCACGCGAATGGATGAACATGTCATGTAATACGACATGCCTCATTAACCATTACATGGCGAGACAGTCCGGAGAGAGAGTAGTTAATATATCGGTAATTTGGATTGTACTCCGACTTGTGCAGTTTAGCCGCTTAGAGGAATGCCGATGTAAGCTTTTAAATTTTTTGTGTAAAAATAGTATCAGACGAAGAGGCGATTTCACGACTGATTGCTATACATGTTTGTCCGTGATCTAGATATGAATCTTGAAAATGTCTGTATAAATAGAGCTGTTATTTGCAGTTTATATTACTCGTATAAGGAAAGAGTATTGGTTAGTATTAATTGCTGATAGGATTAGAGCAATAAGACTGTTATTATGTCTGTCCTGCTGAAGTCTGGATATATGGGTTATTACTCATGAGGACTAGGATAACCGGCTTTAATATACAAGAAGACATAGTAAGAATATTTAGTAAGGCTTACTAGTTTAGGAGATAGGAGATTGTACAAGAAGTGTCTACTACGATTTATTTCGTTGTTATCCTTGTACTTAAGAAAACTGTACTTGAAACTTGTACTTAAGAAACTTGAAACTTGTACTTAAGAAAACTGAAAATATGTACAATTTAACTCTATTATAGGTTACATTAAAATAACAGGCTAATCGTGGTAGTCAATTACCTACATTCCTTGGTCTACTTTTTGGGAATACATAGGTGTGATACTGATGTTATGTTAAATGTTATAAACTAATCTATTTGAAGTCTATTTTTACGACAATCCATGCAAATATACGCCTGTATACAATTTTAAGTCGAAATGCAGTAAAATACATTCACACATTTAATGTATACCGTTGCGTGCATACGTGAACAAGCGGCTGGAAGCGACACGACGCCATTACACGGTGTACTGATATGTCGACCCCTAAATTACATCCGGGCTTCGCGTTTGACGGGTGTCAAACTGAAACGTACCTACTCAAATTTGAGAGGCGTGTACCACTGTTACGGGCTCAATTTCAAAATGATTACATTCACCAAGAATGAATAATGACTTACAATTATTATACATTTGCATAATTTTTGTGATTTATGTATTTTAGTATGTATATTCATCACGAAATAAGTATCTTACACTCAATGTTAATCAAGTAAAATGAAATGTTACAAGTTATTAAAATGTTCATTACATCGAAAGCGTTAAATTGAATAAAGTTACACGTATGTAGCACTTATTAGGTTTGCTTTTTTAGTCTTATGCATAGATTGGCGATAAAATGAATAAATTACTATGAAACATGAAATGTTCTTAATGAAGTAACTAACCAGAAAACACAGAAGTGTGAGTGGATGGCACTTGGGGCGTCAAATGATGGCAATTTCACGCCGTTCCAGAGATGACGACGAACCCTAAATTACACAACGGATTGTCGCGTTCCAGGAATGTTATTTTCTAAACAGGGATACGAAAAACGAACGCTTAACTAAGTTATAAACAGCATTTATGTAACAACTACCATTTTTAAACACTGTATGTCTGTACTTCATTTGTATTTTTTCGTTTGACATTTTTGGTGTACAATAATATACTATCCACTACTAATATATTATTCTGTTTCTAATAATAACTCCTGATAGGTACTTCCGAGTACGTAAGGTCAACTGGTGCGG
>DWDT01000654.1:0-19479 GCA_018245595.1 Microceris scylla
CACACACACACACACACACACACACACACACACACACACACACGCACGCACGCACGCACGCACGCACGCACGCACGCGCGCACACTTATAAAACTGGTAATTCGTGGTTGGAACTCAACCGAAACGCAAATTTCCACAGTGAGATCTAATCTCCACGTTGTCGAGTTTTGGGAATATGGTAGAAATTTTGCTGCAGTGGGTCCACCGGATTCCGCAAAATTTTGAAAGTGATCTTTGAGACAAAAAAGTTCGAGAACTTCTGCTTTAGATGGCCCACTATGGAATATTTTGTGAATCGACTGTCACGCATCGGACACAAATTCCGAGCCATTCCTGGCAAGTTGGTGGCTTTGTAAAAGCTGGTTTTTCATGGAAATGCCATAAGTATACACCTTTCTTCCAAATATTTTATGATATTTTGTAGGGGTTTCGCTCGTACCGAGCACCTCGACCGAACACTAGTATTACTAAAATCAATCCCGTTCAAACTTTTTCGGCGTAAGAAGTAGTCGGTCCGTCGCCAGTTTGTGATTTTGTATTGTTTTCAAAAGGTGTCAGTGGCGTCGACGGAGCAGGCGTCATCGGCCGATAACATTTCGGGCGAGGAGCTGGCTAGCAACATGACGCGGCCGCGGCTGCATGCCACTGACCTGTCCGCCATCAACAACTCGTCGCACCACATCAACACCGGTGCGGTCCGCTCCGTCTCATGCTCTTTGTAAAACTTTGTGAAACGGGAGTGAGTCAATTATTGATTTCAGATTTAGCTACGATAGTGGAATCTTTAACTCTCGGTTCCGAAGGCAACAACTGCATGTCGGAGTTGGGCAACACCTCCTTCACCAACATGGAAATGGGACCTACGAGCATCACCGATATCACCAAGCCATACCCCGCCAAGGAGCCCGTTCCTGAATCGAACACTCAAGAGGTTCGTAGCAGTTTCCGCTATTTGGTATGGTTTTTGAAATGTGAAATAACATCTGCACGAATGGAATTCGATGTCTGTTACCTCCCTGCAATACACTAGTCCGTTTATATTTTTACCAAGCTCCCAAATGGCACAGACGCTCCAGGCAGAGTTATTGGACCGCCCGTGAACTGTGTAACGGTTGCTTACAAAAACATGCACCAGGTTATATTCTTACATGTTTTTCCAATTGCCTGAAAATCATAGTAGTACTTAGTAGGCTTTCCGAAATAAACCGGATTGTGTTGTGTCGTGAACACAGCCACGTGTGTTTTACGTGAATACGTATATGTAACGGGAGATCCCAGCGGCAGACATTGGCGCCAGCGTCGACTGAGCAGACGCCTTCATCTTTTTGCGTCCTCGGCACCGCTTCTCTTTTTCTTACGGGGCTTTATTAGTATGATTAGATTGTCTTTGAAAAGCTCGTTTTAATGCTGTAGGTTTTTCCATATTTTGACCTGGATTTTGACGAGCATATGCCGACATTACAAAATGTATGTTAATTTATTCATTTACATTAAACAAACTTATCGTACACCGATATAAAGTAAAAGCGTCATTGGGATTAGCCTAGTTCGGTTATAAATATTATTTTTATGTATTTTACTCCCGATAATTGGTAAAAAAATCAGCGTTCATTTATTGTGAATTTTACTATTTAAAAAAATATACCTAAAAATACGTTTTATTGAAAAAATCGAATACCGTTTGAGATAGAGAGTTTAAAAGTAAACTAAATTACTTTTATTTGATACTAAAACGATCTTCCAAGTGCGAGTCGATAAAGCTGCAACGACAGATTTCTTATATAATCCCGACTATATCATTTGTAAATGCTTGACTTATCCCGTGGTGGAGTTACACTTTGGACGTAAAAGATAGATACGTACCTTAACACCGAATCTCTATCCCACTGAAAGCAAATTTAAAGACGCATCCATGCGAAAAATTTGAGCACCACGATTACAAGTATAATATCGGATAAGTGTATTGCGACGGCGTGGAGATGGAAGTGTGACATGTGCGCGTGTCCCGCGCGGCGCGCAGGGCGGCGAGGCGGCGCGCAACAGCGCCAACGCGCTGCTGTCCAGCGAGCTGCTGGCACTGCCCGCCTCGCTGCTGCACACGCTGCGCAACAATGCCAACCGCCTGCATATCCAGGTACCACACCCGCCACACACTACCACTTATCTACATCACTCCACTTTACTACAAATCGTGTGTTGTGACGTTTGACCCGCTGCTACTCGTTCGCCATGTGTCCCAGTTCTATATCTATTTTAGTATGAATTGTTATTACTTATCACACGTTTTACTCAACCCTGTGCCGGGCTGGACAATAATATGTGTACATGTTTAAGTAAGTACAATAATAGGAAGCATATGCAGAGCGGGTCTTATCCCTATTCTATCAACAATTTAGAGCCGAATAAACGAGTTGGCTGCCGTAGGGACGCTGCCTTCGATATGCTCGATAGGCTGCGGGGTTACAACGTAATGCAACCGAACCTACGTAATATATTAGTGAACTATTGAGTTCCGAGTGATAAGTTAAGTGGGGTCCTTCGTATACAGTGCGAAGACAACGAGAGCAGCGAGGGCCAGTACGGAGATCACAAAAAAGACAACCAAGCGGGCGGTACGGGCGCTATGAGTGCCAGCGAGCCGGACCTCACGCAGCAGGTTTCTTTGTTACACTTTTAGCGGCCAGTTTCTCTAATTACACGAATTGAGTGTTAGGTACGGTTTCTAGTCACAAATTGTAAATAATTAAACCGGGGAGTACGATTTACATGTTACTGTACTAATGGTCACTTCTACACTATACAGGGTTTCGAAACCAGACGTCCTAATAAATTAATTATCGACGTACATTTTAGTACCGTTTTCTTTGTAATTATTCATTTCTAAATGACTCGCTAAGTTTTTATTATTCATACTGAAGATACATATCCTCAGTCGTAAAAGCTCAACCAGGGGAGAAGGTAAAAATAGTAGGAACGGGAGGCTCGGCCACAATAGTGACAGAAGGGTTAACGAACGAACATGCGAGTCGTGGTCGGGACCGCAGTGCAGCGAGTGTTGTGCGCAGGGCGCGGCGCGGCTGCTGGAGTCACTGGGCGTGGCGCGGCCGGCGGGCGCGGCGCGAGGCCCGGCACCGCAACGCACGCCGCGCCCCAACCATTCCTCCAGCCTGTTCCCCAGGTGCGCACCTCACACTCCACGCATCGCTCTTATCTCATCATAATTTCTTATCAAAAGTACCGCAAGCGGCCCGCACGATTGAACGGTGAACTTTACTTTGACTGCTTCATGTCACATAGGTACGTTTCATAAAATATTCCATCGGCTGTACCGTCCATTACGTGGCCGAATATTTTTTTAAACATTTCAACCTGCTTTCGAGTTAGTGACTTCTTGTCGTATTACGTGTCCCTTATCACAAGTAGCACGTAGACGAGTGTAGGTTTGAGGGTGGGAGGGCAGAGAACAGTTCAATAACGAATAATATGCAGGACTGTATGCAGCCTGGTGCGGCTGGCGCTGTCCAGCAACTTCCCGAGCGGGCTGCTGTCGGCGGCGCAGAGTTACCCGTCACTGGCGCCCTCCGCGCAACACGCGCTCACGCTGTCTCTCACCTCCACGTCCAGCGAGAGCGAGCAGGTCACTAACATACTTTTGATTGAGCGCCTGTATTCTTTTTTGCGTGTGATAATCGCCGGTTTTAATTATTTTTTCTTTAACACATGCTTTTATCGGTTTTGACGTAGGTTTCATTAGAAGACTTCCTGGAGTCGTGTCGAGCACCTGCGTTGTTGACGGAGTTGGAGGACGACGAGGAGGGCGACGACGCGATGGATAGCGACAAGGAAAATGAGCCAACCTATCAAGAGGTTGTGAGTAAACACCTTTTTATTTTGACAAAACTCTATCATAGCGTACGTCCATCGGATCCGTATATTAGGTATCGACGAGCAGTACGGACACAAGCTGCCAATTTAATTATTTTATCACATAATTCTGTATCTTCAAATCCCCGAGGAGACGATAATGTCGCTCGTCAGAGCTCCGTCGGTGGCGTTAACCCTGGCGCGGTACAGGTGTCGCGTAACCTGCTGTCGCTGATGGAGGAGGAGGCGCTGGAGGCAGTGCGCGCGGGCGGCGGCGCAGCAGGCGCGCGCGCTCGCAAGCCCTGGGACGACGATTTCGTGCTCAAGAGGCAGTTCTCCGCGCTTATCCCGGCCTTCGACCCGCGACCCGGCCGCACCAACCTCAATCAGACTGTCGGTGAGTTCTGCACCATGTCGACGTCATTCGACGTTTTTCTATGCTGCAGCCTGGAGCCACCGTAGTCTACAGAATGTGTATTTTATTAGAAGGAACTAAAGTTCTACTAGACATCAGGCACAGGTGTGTTAAGTCGTCGTAATATAAGTTAGTATTGTCAATGAGTCGTGTCTGTCTATTGGTGCTTAACGATATACTTACATAGTGTGGACACGCTTTTGCGACCCAATCCTGATCATTCGACTCTACCGTTTTATACAATTTTACAGTGATAAAAAATGTATACTGTTGTAGATCTGGACATACCGTTGAACGATGATTCCGATGTGGACGAGTCCGAGGAGACGACTTCGGGCGGTGGAAACGATCGTCAGCAGACGGAAAATACTAACAACGCTACAAGCACTCGCTTGCCCACTTTGCGCCTCGTACTGAGCTCTGGAGGAGTATCCTTGCCGTTGGACAGACCGTCGTGGACCATTTACAGGGCCGTCCTTGCCCTCAACTCTCGCCTTACTCCTCACGACACTCACAGAGACACCATGTACACGTAAGTACATCATTAGTTTTTTTTAAAATATAAAATGAATGCTCGAGCCCTTCATTTTTATTCCATCAGTGGTCGCATATAAAGTCCATCGGAGTACCATCGGAATATATTAAGACTGCTGGTTGCAGGTTGACGTACAAGGAGACCGAGGGCGCAGACCCTGCCGCCCCGGTGAGCGACAGCGAGGACGAGGAGCCGGACGATCCAGGTATTTTGTGCGACGTAGAAACGTACGTTCAGAGGAAAATAACCGCGCAGTTTGAAAATTGGTTGAAAGAAGACTTGGATCTAGACGATGTATGTATGTGACATTAATACCCATGAAGGTTTTGAAACAGGGAGTAGTTGATGCGGGTACGACTATTTGCGGAAATACAAAAAAGAGAAGGGAATATACTGTTAATATACCGTAGTTTTACAAAGAAGTGCAGAATGCAATACGATAGAAAACAAAACATGTGAAAATTACGAGTAGGTGGAAACAGTTATAAGAAAGAGGAACCTTAAGCCTTAAGTTAGTTTAGAGGACTATCTCCTACATTGGAGCTAACCTAGGCTTTAATGTCTTGTTGGTCGAGTGGTTGCAAAGCGCGACTGCTAATCGCGAGGTATTGGATTCAAAACCCGGTCGTACTATTGGATTTGATTATCTAACTTAGATTTTCTATTAAAAGTTTCTAATAGTAGCTGCTCGGCTGTGCTCGATGTACGGCAATGGACTCACCACCTGTTTCATGGGACGAAAAACATAACTGGTGAAATGCGGATTGTACTACATTTCTCTGCCTATCCATTTGGGAATTACAGGTATGATGGATTGTTTTGGAGCTAAATAATGCCATGTATAAAGATGGCAATATCGGAAAGGTTCATGAACTTATGTTGAAGAAATGGAAGGAATATTTTGAAAATGTATTTAGGACAAGAGAGGCAAGAAGGCAATAGTAAAAGTACAGAAGGTAAATAAAATGACTATGAATGTCATTGTGATAGGTCTTAAAAACTGCAAGCAGATAACATATTGGATTATGTTAGCACAACGTTCGAGATGCTGATGGCTAGGAGAGAGACAATTATCAGTTGTACAGCCTTTTAATTTGTGTTCGAAGAATGTTCAGCTACCAGCGACTTGTGCAAGGCTGTTGTAGTACCATTATATAAGGGGAAAGGGCCACAGCAGGACTGTAAAAATATACGAGGTCTCAGACTGCTCACTGTCGTTGGCAAATTTTATGCAAGAATATGTTGGATAAAGTTGTAATAGTAACTTGTGTCTACCGCACATTGTTGAAAAATACTCATTTGACAATAAGTCGAAAAGTATTTTGTGTCTTTATATATTTAGAATAGGCTCATGACAGAATGAAGATGAATGAATTGCGGATATCTTTGTACATGTATTTTGTGGGTATGTATGTTTTATCTGGTGTATCAGCATGATTAATCTGGTGCGGGGAACTCGTCTCTGGATGCGGCGTGCAGGGTATATATTAGATTATGTTCAACTTGTTCTGTCCCTCTGGCTCGTGACCAAAAAACTATCTACGGTAGCTCTTGTCTGTCGTAAGAGGAATAAATCTATAACTGAAAGTACTGGAAGGAGTACGGTGGTTGGGGGTAGTGAATATTGGGCAGGGTAAAGACGAAATGAAAGTAGGGTATGTGCGGTAGAAATGGGCAATAAAAAGGATTTGTTATGTGAGTATTATGGCTGATGAAATCAGAAAACGCTGTCGTGTGAAAGATGTATTGACTAGGATTAAAATGGGCACTCTTAGACGGCCCGGTCAAGTAGACAGAATTAATAATGGTAGAGAAATGTAACGAATACGTTCGTTAAATCAATCGAAGGCGTTCCAAGCGAGGGCCGAGCTAAAATTTGCCTTAATAGACAAATGGGACGAATACCTCCTCGTCAAGCCGTACGATGTCCGTGCGCAGAGCGTGGCGTGTGCGGCGCGGAGGGCGCGGAGGGTGCGGCGGCGGCGTGCGCGCTGAGCGTGCTGCGCCGCCTGCGTGCCACCGCGCCCGCGCTCCCGCCCGCCGCCTTCCAATCCGCCAAGCTCACCAACAAGCTGCACCAGCAGCTGCAGGAACCGCTCGCACTGGCCGCCGCCGCCACGCCCCGCTGGTACGTGACTCGTCTCGCGCCTCCACCGCCACCATCTATACACCTTGCGATGTTTTTAATGAGTCCCATTTCATTTCATTGCTATATGTTTTGCGCTTTAGCCAAGAGTCAATCTTCTATTTAAGGGCATCGCTTATCCTATTACTAATATATTTGATGTCGCAATGTCTAGTCAAAAGCATTGATAGCTTAGTGATTAAGAATTCAACCGCTGACTCCGGGGATGCTGGGTTCAAATCTAGGGTGCGCACCTCTTTACAAAAATGCGCCAGGACCGACCGAGAGACTGATTTCTAAATCGTCACTGCTTAGTCAAATAGGAATATTTTGCCGCGTTTAATGATTTCGTCATCGTTTTAATTTAAATTTTTTCAGGTGTCAGCAGTTGAACGATTACTGTCCATTCCTGTTCCCCCTGGAGACGCGGCAGATGTTCTTCGCGTGCACGGCGTTCGGCACGTCCCGCACAATTGTGTGGCTACAGGCGCAGCGTGATCGCGCTCTCGACAGGCAGAGGTTCATCACTTGTTACTTATTATCCGAGTTCCTCCTTCCTATACCTAAATATGTTATTCACTTTAAAACTTGGTGCTAGGGCCAGCAACACTGTGTCACCTCGTCGCGCGGAGTTGGAGGCGACGGAGTTTCGCATGGGCCGGCTGCGTCACGAACGCGTGCGGATTCCGAGACACCCTAATCTATTGCGCTCTGCCATGCAGGTATGGAATGTTTATGTTACAACCGTGCTTCGTTTTTGAAGCATCATTCCAGCCAGCGCTCCTGTCGAGTATTACGCACGAATCAATTCCATCGACGGGGACGTCGGATAATGAGACATTTATTAGCCACGGGTCTATTGTTGATACTATCGACACTGACTACAAAATTATATGCGCAGCGTAACAAGGCGGCGCCCTTATAATTAATTAACCCTAAATGTCGAGACATGTTTAGAATTTTCTCATGAAAATTTACAAAAATTCGTCGTTCATTCGTTTTCAATATATCATGAATTCTTTTATCACGCCATCATCGGTTGCATCCACCCACCGAATAAGTAGGATTAGGATTATAGTCGGCCGCGCGCCCGACGGTACAAAAGTTGTCATTTATACATGGTGTAGTCAGGCAATGAGGCTAACGGTGTGCGGCCGCCAGGTGATGCGCGTGCACGCGGGCCGCAAGTCGGTGCTGGAGGTGGAGTTCGCGGGCGAGGAGGGCACGGGGCTGGGACCCACCTTGGAGTTCTACGCGCTGGTGGCGGCCGAGCTGCAGCGCGCCGACCTGCACATGTGGCTGACGGACGCCGCGCCTGTCGAGCCCGCGCCCGAGCCCGCGCCCGCGCCGCTTGCGCTGCCCGACGGTACTGCTGGCTCGCGTTCTCCTTTACGGGGCGGAATGCGGATGCTATGTTCTACCGGTGACACTGTTTGTGTGATAAAACGCAAGTAGTGGATCTCGTTGCATCTAATTTATGCCTGAGTAACCTCGTCTATTAATCTACATATGTGTTGTGAGTCACTGGATAAAACGAAATCTTTAAGTGTGGTGCGGAAATTTTATTACAAACATATTGTATTCGATCGTTGTACAATATTACTGTATATTGACTGAGGTTTTTTTGTTTACTTTTCATTTAAGTGATGTACTGTAAAAAATATATGCTCGACCAATAATTAAAAGAGAGCTACGGTGCATAAATACAGAAGTGTTACATAGATAAACTGATCTCAACTGAACAGATGAAGATATTTAAACGATGTTCGTGTTGTACAGAAAAGCCGCCCGGGTACTACGTCTCCCGTGCCGAAGGGCTGTTCCCGGCGCCGCTGCCTCAAGACTCTCCTATCTGTGATAAAGTTTGCAAATATTTCTGGTTCCTAGGAGTATTTTTAGCTAAGGTATATAATTAAACTATGAATTTTGAACGAGCATTAATATAATAAAATATGAAATAATTTACCGCTTGAAACTTATTTTACAGGTATTACAGGACGGTCGGCTAGTCGATCTTCCGCTGTCGGAGCCGTTCCTGCGCATCATGTGCGGCGAGGAGCTCACCCCTGAACATCTGGAGGAGGTCGACCCCATCAGACATAGGTACGACAGCGCGTCGGTCGAACCACATCACGATCGAGGCGAGGCAAGTCGAGAACGCCTCCTCCATACTCAGGGAAGGCTTGGATTTATCGAGCAAGCTCCCTCAATCGAGATCGGTGGTGGTCCTGTGACCGCTCGTTACGAGCGAGTTCAGGAAGCGTCAGGGCAGGTTACCGACAGTCGAAAGCTGTCGTCGGTCCCACCGCCGGCATCTTGGAAGCTCATCCTAGTGTTGTGCGCTGCAGGTTCCTCGCGAGTGTGTTGCGGGCGGCCGATGAGTACGATGCGCTGCAGCGCGACGCGGCGCTGAACGCGGCCGAGCGTGCGCGCCGCGAGAACGACCTCACCGTCGACGGCGCCACTTTCGAGCAGCGGGCGCTCAGCATGGCGCAGGTTGCAGCGCACCCCGACCCCGCCGTGGCCGTGCAGCCGCTCTGCGACAACGGGGAGCACATCGAGGTGCGCCGGTTCATGCTTCTCTCGTGTATTCCGTGTGCCATGAACCTTCGGTCGTTTAGAGCTGTTATAGAGCGCACCCCCAGGTTTATGCTCGCGATTAAATATGTCTGTTCCGGCTTGAGTTCTGGAGCTCCCAACGGGACGCGCCGATCGATTCGGACCTCCTCGAACTTCCTCGTCTCGACGCTGCGGCGATCCGAGCCGGCCGCACATTTAAATCTACATTTTAATCGCGCAACGTTTCCAAAAGTGGAAGCATCGTGTATATATTTTCTTTGACGGGGAATGTGCAAGAAGCACCCTGGCAAATCCGACATGCAATCGACCCCGACGGCTATCTATCGAATCGATCTGGTAGCAGGATGGTGAGGTGTGATCTTCCGTGCAACTGGCAGGTGGGCGCACACAACTGCCGTGCGTATGCGGAGGCGAGTGCGCGCTGGGCTGTGCGTGGTGGCGTGCGGCGTCAGGCTGCCGCCTTCCGTGCCGGCTTCGGCGCCGTGTTCCCGCCGCGTCGCCTGCGCGCCTTCGCGCCCGCCGAGCTGCGCCTGCTGCTGTGCGGCGAGCGCGGGCCCGCCTGGACACGCGACCACCTGCTGCAGTACACCGAGCCCAAGCTGGGCTATACGCGCGACAGGTACTATTCCGGTGCGAGGGGTGATGAGCCGAAAAAATCGAAGGCCCTCCAAGGTGGCGTGCATGTATAAGGAGAATGAGTTATGAATGTAGAGGAGGAGTGTCAGGTCTGGAAGATATTTGGCACCCTGTGCTCCCCACGAGAGACCTAACATGATGATGTAAGAATAATAATAACGATTGCCTGATTGCAGCCCTGGATTCCTGCGACTGGTGGAGGTGCTGGTGGAGATGTCGTGGCGTGAGCGCAAGGCATTCCTGCAGTTCGCGACGGGTTGCAGCAGCCTGCCGCCGGGCGGGCTGGCCAACCTGCACCCTCGCCTCACCGTCGTGCGCAAGGTGCGGCGGCCGGGTTCTGGAGATGACCGTCGAGGCTCTGGTAACAGTAACATTAATCGCTGCACATGTGACCGCAGGTGGACGCCGGGGACGGCTCCTACCCGTCGGTCAACACGTGCGTGCACTATCTGAAGCTGCCCGAGTACTCCTGCAAGGAGGTTCTCCGCGAGCGGCTGCTGGCGGCCACCAACGAGCGCGGCTTCCATCTCAACTAGGCTGAATAGTTTAAATAATCATTTTTATTATGCTTGCTACTAGCGGATGGGGACCCGTAGCCGTCGGCAAACTGCGTCTCGCGAAGCAAGGGACAAAAAGATTAGAACAGATTTTTAGCAATCGAATACTAACTATATTATCATACGCCCTGAAATGTTTCTTAACATTTAGAAGAGCAACGTGCCGGCGCTGTGGCACGATGAGCACTAAACTGCTTCAGAGCGTGTGCTTTATTTGTCATTGAAATGTGTCCTTTGAATAACAACCACTATAAGAAAACTAAGTATTCCTTGTATTTCGGGACGTCGTAATTTGCCGCTGAACATCGCAGAGCGCCGCGTCTGCCGAGACAGTTCTAACGACGGCTTGTGGTGATTAGCAGAGCTCGCGAGCTATTGCAGGCTACTGCCCACTTTATGCAATGTCCTTCCTTACACTGTAGGATGTAATAATTTTAAAATAGTTTTACGACACTTAGTTTGTAATTAATTAATCGTTTTGTGTACTCTGCAATAATATGTCGTATTTTCATAAAACACCACTTCCGATACCATAACGTAATAATATATGGTACGGCCGCGTCCAAGCGCATATTATTAATTACATAATCTTGAAAATATAATAACAAGATTTTTTATAATTAGTATGTTTACTATAATTTTAAAAATTTCAATTAATAGGCACTAACAAAACTTGTTTTGTTCCTTAAATTCGTTAAACGTATTTCAAAATATCTTAAGTGTTTGTTATTTGGTACGTTGTTTGTATTGTAGTTGGACCACACGCGCCGCGGTCCGTGTACGTCATACTCACGAGATGACTTATCTCAAGATAAGTCTTGCTCCATCTCGTGGTATCTAAATTGTCCTTAATAATATACTTGAATACTTTTATAAAACAAAAGCAAACTAGGAATTCCAATTATTTTCGTATTTTTTATTCGATATTTGTTTTAAAAAAATTATTAATTGATCCAAAAATAATGTTCTTTTAAATAATGTACCTACATTAAACAATATTATCGAATACAAAGTTATTAGGTATTGTACCGCATAATGTTCCCTAGTACTAAATTCCCTAAGAAATGTAAAACTGTGATTATAGGTGTCATGTGTATCGAATTCGTGATTTAGCTTTTCCCTTTTCCCGCGACATAGCACTCGAGGCGCGGCGTAGCACTTGTGGTCAAACTATAGCAGGAATTAAATCGTTGTATAATAACGGTACATATGAATAATAAAAATAATAATATTGTTTTGTATAGGTATACTCATATCGCAGTAATAATTTCTTCCAAAGCTTAACAAAATAATAAAACGTATTGCAATAAAAGAACCTCATATTATTTCGTCGAACAAGGTGCACATAATCATGATTAACGAATTAAAACGAATACCAGCAGGCAAAACGTACTATAGATAGTCCCCGTCGCAGGCTGCTCCCGGCGCGGCCGACCGGACTTGACCGTTTATTGTGCCTTGACCGTGTATGCGATGCGATGTATTGCGATTGAAATTTATTAGTAAGTATGCCGCTGGAGCAGATGGCACTATATTTTGTAGTTGGACTTGATCGTTCGGGAGGCCTCGCTGAAGGTTACGGTTAACCGCGGAATGTGTGGCGGCAGCGTCGGTTGGTGACCGCCTCGGTGTCGTATGCGTCGCAGGCCCCGCACCACACTTGTACATCGAACCGATCAAATTCTTATTCACAAGTGTTTTTGCAGTGACGTTCATAGTAATTGATTGTTTATGAAATCTCATCGCCAGGGTGTGTAACACGTGTAGTACGAACGACATTTAGCAGCAGTATGTTCCTTTAGTTAAATATTTTGGTCAACTGAAAGTTGGTATTGTGATTTATATAAAAATATATGAATTAAAATATATTTAGTTTTTAATTAATAGGCGTATTAATAAAAATAATTCTTTAGCATCTTGTAGCACTTCTGATATTTGTTGTTGAGGGTTGTATCAATAAAGTGAGTGAAAAATTTTACTATTTATTTGATTTTATTTCAAAATCCTTGTTTCTGTCATCACATCGACCTTACATGGGCGCACACGTTCCACGTTTTATGCAAATGTAATACGCTCTACAACTGGGACCTAATACTTGACCGACCTCTTCGAAAAAGTTATTCGCTTAAATTGTACTAAAAATAGACTAAAAAAAGCGCATTTTAAACAATGTTTATTGCAGTGAGAACTGTATTAGTTGAGCCAATGTATTGGGAAGCTAATAGTGTGCCGGTTGTTGGCTGCAGAGGGGCCAAATCGCCATCGGTCGCCGTCGGGATACTTCACAGTACTGCTCATTTCGTATTCTCATTTTCTCCCATTCATGTACTTTGGATGACGGTAGAAAGAAAAGACTTGTACGGCAATCGCATTAAAATACAATATTTATCTTGTTTCTGCAATATGACGCGGGTCATGAACCATATAATACTCCTCTTGCCTGTTACTTATCAGGCCACTTGATTTCCTTATGAAGTACCTGCCTACGACAACTAGCACAGGTTGTTAGAAAATACAATGATCGTACGCGATTGGAAAATAAGATCATCTGTCGACGAGTGTTGTCAGCTAGATTTCGACCCCTGGTAGCCGAGGCGATGCAGTCTGCCAACTGGAACGTACCTACCGAAATAAGGATAACTATAGCTTTTGTGTCATTCTTACAAAATATGACTTGGCCGTGTAATAAGGGTTAACTTTTTGTCCTCCGCTAATACATCAATCTGACTGATTCCACTGCTGGACTTAAGCCTGCCCTAAGGAACGCTATTGTATATTTTCGAAGGGAGTTTTCGCCTATAATCTCCACTCTTGATATGCGTGAAATCGAAGAGTACGGCTAGTCGCACTCCACTCTTCTTCTGATCGACGACCAGGGCATGTAGCTATACCTATCTAGGTAGTTTACGCTACAGCGCGGTTAGCCTTCAATTTATACTTTAGGGCTCTCGATCCCCTTCATGACGTGACTTGACGACTATAAGTGCAGTGCAGTCTCGTGAAATAAGAAAATAAGAGTCAGCCTGTTTAAGTTATTTAACCGTCCTGAGTGTCCCCTACACCCGCCAGGAACATTCTCAACGATGACAACTGCGATAGATTTCTTAACGTTTCGCTTGGCGGCGTCCGCGCAAGTCACCTTACACCATGCCATACTTTGCGTATCACCATACTACACACCATGACATTGTTTTATTTATTGATGTATCGGTTAGTAGCTCAGCAAACTTTTACTAGTAGGTACTATGTGAGAGTCGGGTCTGATTGATTTATTTGACCATAGTGCTAGGTAGTCACATATACAAATCTCATCCGAAGACGAACCCATAATGTTTCGTGTCATTCGATTGTATCGTTTAAAAAAAATATAGCTGTGTTCTTCTTTATACATAATTTTTCTGCATCATTGTTTATAAATAATCTCATAATATAATAATTCATCTATGATTATACAAATGTAAGATGTAGGTAGATATACAAGTGTAAACAATACGTTAGGTGTAGTTTAAATTCAATAAGCACCTATGTAATAAGCGACATCTTTACCGAACGTGCATGGTGCTCGCTATGGCGGCGGTGCAGGTTGTGTATTTCATTAGGTACATGTATGCAAAAAAGTGCTATTTCTGTTTTGCTCTGCCGTTCATTAAAGTTAATTATAGATGACCGAGACCATTTACCGGCAGTGACCCATTTGACTTAATTCTGTTTAATTCTATAACATGAGAAGCAATGGTACGTCTAAATCACTGTTACAACATAGCCTGTGCCCAATTGCCGGACCGCTCGATAGTAACAAATATATGTAGCGAAGGACTCTCTATAAAAGTATATTTTTGATTTCCTATCAATATAAAATGTATAACGGTAGCTGGGTGTGTTGAGACATTGAAACGAGGTGCTGCGCAACGCAGCCGCTGTTCTCTACGCGCTACTGTTGCGACCTTGCGGCTTTACACAATCCAGATGTAGTACCAACAACCGGCTAAAGGAACTGATAACTATAAAAACTTTGCTGTTATCGACAGAGGTATCAGTCCACAGAGTCAGCGTTCACAATCCAGACGAAAACATGAGGATCGTTGTGTTGTGTTGCGTCGTCTTGGCGGCGGCGGCGTGTTGCAGCTGCAGGGAGGTGTCCAGGGCCAAGAGGGATGTTGACTTGGAGGTAGCTGCGAGTCACCACGGTGGCAAGTGGGATAAGGGTGGCGGCCATGAGCATCATGAACACCATCACCACGACCATGGAGAAAAGGGTCACAAGGGGTACAAGGGCCATCATCACCACGAACACGGAAAAAAAGGACACCACCACCACGAAGGCCATAAAGGACATCATGACGAACATGGTGGCCACAAGAAGCATCATCATCACGACGATGGACACCATCATGAACATCATCATGGTGAAAAGGGACACAAGGGACATGGGCACCATGAAGAAGGTCACTATCATAAGGGCCATTCTACTAAAGGACATCACGGTGTCCACAAGCACGATGAGTTCAAAAAAGAAAAACATTTCCATGATCATCACCATGATGGTGGACATCATGAGCATCATGGTGGACATCATGAAGAACACGGACACAAGAAGGGTGGCGAATTCCACAAGGGGCATAAGCACGGAGGACATCATCACCACGAGCATGGAAAGAAGGGACATCACGAAAAGGGAGGACATCACCACGACCACAAAGGTCACCATGGAGAAGACGGTCATCACGAGCATCATCATCATCATCATGATCATGGAAAGAAGGGAGGCCATGAGGATCATAAGCACTGGGGCTATAAGAAAGGCCATAAGTAAGCCTTAAACTGCTATCGTAGTATGTACAATAACACCAAACGATTTCAAGTCACGCTTAGTAAGTTTAGTAAGGTTTCATAAGAATTGTTAGTTTTAAATGTTGTTCCTTGTTGACTGTTATTTGTTAATAAAAATATCACAATACCAACATTGTTTACCTTCTCCATTCATGATCTATACGTGTGGAAATAATTGCAGCCATTATAAAAAAGAAAAAGACGTTTTGTTTTGTTGCAAGATGAATATTGTTCGAACAGACATTTCACAGCACGTTTGGTTTCGACAACAAAGTTATATAAAGTAGTTGGCCGTGGTTCGTTGGTGACGCTTCCAGGCAAGGCAGTAACTTAGATTGTTGAGAAAGCAGAGCGGTGCCCGAGACTGCCCCTCATTGTCGTGGGCAACGAATTAGTCGTGGTTGCAATCAACCGTTTCCTAAACAAAACGCTTACAGTCCTACTGAAATAGTTGACGTTTCTCAATAGGGCGCTGTGCGCGCCGACGGACTTCGACCTTCGGAGCTGACGAACATATTGATTTATCCATTCTGAATAATGCCAATCTTGTTCAAGATGTATTCACCATTACGATCATCAGCCTCTGCATCTTATTAACATGGGGGTTATCTAGAATTTTATCATCATTATGCCAGTGTACCATAATAAATAATTTTCTCAGAAAAGTTACACAATTATCAGCTTTTTGCTTAATTTGACTAATATTACTTAATTTCCTACAGATATAGTCATAAGACTGATGACTTGTGTGTAATCAGATACTTTTCAGATCAGATACTTTTCGAAAACTTAGTTGCGTTGACTACCTCTCTTTACACCGGTATACAGAAAGCACAGTCGTCTCGTGTCAGGAACGGCGTTGCATTCCTTGTCCAATATTTTGGTGTTCTTACTTTACACTTATGTTTCTGTCGCAACAATTATAATAAATAAAAACTGTAATGCGGTTGTGGTGCGAGGCACGTCCTGGCTAATTACGTTACCGGCCCGTATCTGGGGTACTATGAAGTAAATTAATAAATCATGATATCACGGTTGTATTTTCCGAAAGAGTAGGCAGAGTGCACTGCAACAGGCTCACCCCCTATTCCATAGGACGTTAACGTTAGTGGTGAAACGTGGGGGTGTACTTCACTCCTCTGCCTATCCTTTCAGGGATTACAGGTGTAATGTCACTTTTTTATATGTTATTTATTGTATTTGTTTAAGAGGTAGGCGGAGGTAGGAGGAGGAGGCGGTACGTTTCACTAGTTACATTACCTATAGGTACTGCCTTAGAATACACCAGGAACAAATCTAGACAAAGTGATACTACTAGGAATTTCAAGTCAGAAAAATCTTATAATAGCCAACCCGAGATCAAACCCAAGATCTCTCGCTCATCAGTTGCGCTTGCAACTGTTCGACCAACGAGGCAGGCAGTATTCACGTAACGTATTAGTGGGCTTAATACACATTAAATACCTACTACACTTTTTGGAAACAATAACTTGCCGTGGGACAATATAAAAATGTGGGTTTGATCGTCTTAAGTCCGACGGCAATAATGAATTAAAGCTTGATATTATTGGATTTTTTATAATATACTTTTAGGAAATAAGCAAATAACTAAATAAGCAAATCAAATTGCTCGAAATCCTATCATATAATTATTTATGATTCTAATAATAATTGGCAGCAAGAACATATTATTTTAGTTATATGATATTTGAAAACTAATTTTCTTTAAAACAATCTGTTCGTAATCTTTATAATACATTTTTTAAATGAGCATGTCGCAAAGTTAGAATGAATTGGGAATGGTGACAGGATTTAAGATAATTTTATGTTTACCTTATTGTCCCTAATAAAGACTATTTGATTTGACTTGAAGCTACGTCTAACGATGACGGTAGTTCGCCACATACTCCTATATACTGAAAGTGTAATAATCCCGGCAAGAACGTTTTAACAACATCACATGCTAGCAACTTTACATTTACCATTATTAACTCATTATTAATTATAATGTCATTACTTTTTCATGTCAATAGTGCTATGGTTTGGTTGAAGCTTAAAAGTATGAAACGGACGCTACGTACGTAGAGACCATTATTCTAATTAATGAGTGTTTGAAAAGTGAAGTAGTAGTAGTACATAACCCTCTATTGTTTTACTAATGGACACGCACGTTTTCTAAGGTTTGTTACCACACTTGTCTACTCCAATACCCATGAATTGTGCAACTTATGTGACCAGCCCATAGCTATCCTAACCTGGTAATGTAACGTGTAATGTAACGTGGTAGTTATTTTTATAACCAGATGAGCCACATTTAACTTAGGAAATATTTCCAATGATGAACCCACTGATCGAAGACTAAATTTAAGGGTACTTTGGTTAAAGAGACGAGAAAACTTTCAAAATACTGTCTCGCCAAACTGAATAGATACGTGTATCGGTATGAAACATCTATCCCTTTTTCGACTCAAGTTCTTTCTAGCATATATAAAATATTGATGTTCCACAATACTGTAACGTTTCATCTAATTTCATAGAGAAAGATACAAGTGTGCAGCCTGTGATTGTCTTGTTGGAAGTGCGTAAAAGTGTACTCATTACGACAACCGCGCGCGATTGTCCGACGACAGCTCGCGCGAGTCTACTTACACAACTGTTTATATAAAACTGTAGCACTATCACTAATCTTGGCAATTTCAGGAAACACCACGCTGCACAAGCACTGGTAGAGAGAATCATTGACATGAGGGCAGCATTTATATTAGGATTAATTTCGTTCGTGGCGTTTGTATACGCGCGGCGATTACCGCCATTGAGGAGTGAACATCTTGATCATGTACCGGAGAAGCAGATAAAGGATCAGGAGCATGCTGCGAGCGGGCATAAAAAGGAAGAACATCATAACCATGCATTCAAAAAGGGCGGCGGTAAGGAGCATCACGCACATCATCACAATGATCATGGAGAAAAGGGTCATAAAGGCTACAAAGGTCATCATCATCATGAAGAGGGTAAGAAAGGACATCACGATAAGGAGACCCATAAGGGAGAGTACGATGATCATGGTGGCCATAATAAGAAACATCACCACGAAGACGGTCATTACGATGAGCATCATAGGGGTGATAAAGGCGAGAAAGGGCATAAATATGAGGAGAAGGGACATTACAGTAAGGGACACTCCACTAAGGGACATCATGAAATACATAAATTGGACGAGTTTAAAAAAGATAAACACTTTTTCGACGAAGAAGGAGATTCGGGACACGAAGAAAAGCATGGCGGATTTCATGAAGAACATGGTCACAAGAAGGGCGGACATTACAAGAAAGGCCATCATCATGGAGACCACCACGAACATGAGCACGGTAAAAAGGGACAACATGAGAAAGGGGGCCATCATCACGAACACAAAGGCCATAAGGAAGATAGCGGCCACGATGGACACTATGAACACCACCATGACAAAGCAGAAAAGGGTGGTCACGACCATCACAAGAAATGGGCGTACAAAAAAGGTCATTAAAGACGTTCCAATCGAGCAACTTGGATTGAGAAATACTCATGATGTCATCCAAGTGATGTTTGTTTTTGTTCAGTATCTAGAGTTGAATTATTTATTAAATGTATGGATTTATGGACGATGTTATAAAAGGATAATAATTTATTTTCACCAGGACTATGTCTGGAAACGTTTTTGAACATTTTAAGGCTTATAAATAATGAATTGTAATCTTCGTAATCTTGGCACTATCTCTTTGAAACTTGTGATCATCAAGGGCTTAATAGCGTGGTTAAACGGCACTTACCATAACTAAATTCTTCTCGATGACATTACTCTGCCGTAACTGTTGCGGATAAATATTTACGTGTTTCAGATTAACATTTAAAGGGTCAGACCCTATTTAGACTTTAAACGATTATTTATGAGTAAATG
>DWDT01000655.1:0-19474 GCA_018245595.1 Microceris scylla
TTTAATATTACAGTAGTAGAAGATCGAACAATCAATCATAATGAATCGCCTCAAAATAAAATTATAATAAAATTTAAGTTATTAAAATAATAATTCAATTCAAAGTTTTTAGACTATTATTATATTACTGTCGAGAATAATTATTGTAATAATACGTGCTAATTTTGTGTAAGCTAAGGGTATATCTTCAAAAAAAGTTGGCCAAAATGCCATAGAGTTGTCACTCGTTTCCTGGATCACTTTTGTCTATTAGCTAATGAGTGAGTGGAATGTAAATTTGGCGCGGAAATAGTTACTTTGGTTTTGCTCTCGTTACGAGCTCCGATAAAATGGGCCGTGTGTGAAACTGCTTTCACTATACGCGTTTAGCTAGACGTCTTTTTAATTAGCTGATAATTGTATTTGGAGGCGCTGGGCGACAATTCATTAAGATGTCGTTATGAAGAGCCGTCATAACTCGTCTGGTCGAGGTTAATCAGTCATTTGTTGCCTACTTTCTGTAACATTAAAAGTCGTTATCAATACTATATGTTCTTCGTAGGAGAAAGTAGGAATTTTAATTATGTTGGACATCTAGAATTTTAATATTGTCATCACGTTTCCAGGTATTGTGAATTTATTGTTAATTAATGCATGGTTTTGGTTATCTACTAATCATTCGACATTATGATCAATATTTTTTATTAATGCCTATTGGTATCGACAGTCGCTTCAGATTTATACCTAATCCGTCATTACTATCGTGAATAGTAATAAAAGTAATGGTTAGTAGCATCTTACCATATATCTATCCAGATAGTCGTATTATGTGCAGAGCGTAACATGGTAAGCCTCGAAGTAGGTCGACGGGTGGGACCAGAGTCCTGATCGCAGGTCGCTGACCGGACCTTCTAGTAAGAACCGTTTAGGTCAAAACTGTGATGAACATTTCACGCCGTTTCGCTATTCACTCAATTCTTTGCGTTTAATTTAGCGATATCTCCCATAGCTTCTATGCATCAGACTATCACCAAACGATCGGTAACGGCGCCACAACCTTATTTGGGATTTGCCTTTTTCGTTTATGAGCTCTACCCACGCCAAATGGCTTTTTAAAAAGGCCTTACCCATATAAATGTAGTTTTCTGAGTAATCGACAGATTTAAAAAGCGCAACCAAATTTGAGACCGTATAAAAAGATTCGATGTGTTTTAAGTATTGGTGTCTATTAAGAACAGTGGGTTATTATTAATTAACATTTTTAATGCTGTTATACAGTTGTTGGCTTGTTTACTATAAGGAACTAACTACAGTTTTTATATATTTTTTAATTAGGTAGATGTTGCCAGTTATGATTAAAGTAGAAATGGGACTAGAATATATTTTTTTATCTATTTGGTAATTACGTGTAACTGAAATTGAAGCGGTCCATGTTTGTTACAATGTAAAAATTTTAGTAATTAATGTTCAGATTCTTGTAATTATAACATATAAACAATTAAGAGCTTTTTTACCTGTAATCCTTTGTAAACAAAAGTAATTAAATTACCTTGCATTAAACCCACTGCGCGCACCTCTTTACAAAAAGTGCGTTTTAAGTTTAAATATCACTTGCTCTCAATATGAGAGGAGACCCGTATTCCAGCAGTGGAATTGTAATGGATTGAAAAAAATAAATAAATAAATTAAAACCTCATTAATGTAAGCATTCAAAGACCACTAAAATAGTTAAACAAATTATGTCTTTATTAAAACGTGATATAATTATCTTCTGCGTCGTTTGTCGAGTGGTTGCAAGCGCGGCTGCTGATTGAAGAGTCCTTCCTGAATTCGATCATGGGCCAGGGCCTAATGATTCTTCTAATTTAGATTTTGTAATATAGAATTGGAGTCTGAAGTTATCCGCGGTGTACCGCAAAATGCTTATCCACTATTCTATGGTGAGACGTAAACGTAACCGGTGAAACGTGGGAGTGCACTACACTCTGCCTACCCCTTCGGGGATTACAGGCGTGACGTGACGTTCATAGGTTGTTTGCTTTAATTTTTATTTTCAATTTAAAAGAAGATTTTATATTACATACGTAGTTTAATTACTTTTTATTACTGAATAAAAACGCTTAATATGTATCTAGCAATTTTATTAATAAAGAAATATTAATAGATGTAATAACGTTAATCCTAAGTAATCACATATTATTATTATATCATTATAAGTCCTATTCAATAGTCATAATGTGTTTCTTAGTAAATGCGGTACGTTTGAACAGTTTACAACGACATAGGGTTTTTTACGGACGAGCCTACCGAGTGTCGTGCTTGATCTCTTGGTCTACATTCGTTCAATTGTAAGTGTTGCCATCATTAATAAGTTCCGTTAATAATATATTAGATTATTTAAAAGTGACGTTAACCTATTCGGTCGAACCTACGATTGTATTTAGAGCGTCCCAAATTTCATTTTAGTGGAGTAACAGCGATAGAGAATTTTTGGGATTGTTACATTTTGTGAGACGAATGCCGCGAAAGAGCGCGCGAGTATTTCGTTCGTTCGCGCGGCTGTGCGTCGACAGTGGGTCAAATTTTTTAATTGAATACAACAAAAACGGTGATTATACACGCACGGCCAACTAACAATGCGATTTGGACTTACATCGTTTCGCTGCCATTTAAAAATGTGTTGATGTCGATGTTCCGATTTACACATTATAGCGTATTTTATGCACTACTTTTGTATTTGTAGAGCAATTCGGTTAAGTGAGGTATTATTGTGAGTTAAGTGAAGGTGATTATTTTGAAAAAAATCCGAAAGTGTGAATTAAATGTAGTTCAATGTTTATATTTTTTACATTAGTAGGCGCTTTTGAAAATAACAAGCATTTTCCTCTAATTTCATAATAATATAGGTTTTTACATAATCTGAAGGTGTTACATAAAATAGATACCGACTCCGTAAGAAATGATTATGAAAGCAAACTGCCAGTTACGTACTCAGTGAACGATTTGTTTTTCTAAGGCTTTATTTCAATTAAGAGCTTACACTTTAACCCTAATGATGATACTTTCCATGACATATTTAGGTTTTGCAGTATTACAGTTGTAGTTGGAGTGAACAAAAACCAACAATTTCCAATAATCACGCAAAATTTCAATATGAAACGTTAACTTTATAATGACTCTGTTAGCTACTTGTCTGTAGGCGCTAAGCTTCTATCATTAGCGCAAAGAACTGACCTACACAGACTGATTACTGAAGAATATAAAAAAGGTGAAAGACGTTTTCCTATTGTATACATTTCACGTTTCACTGATTCTGGCTTAATCATCCTTATTATTGACCTCTGTTACGAAGTCATAAAAAATTAAATATTTGTATGGCTTCATGTTTACTATTCTTTCCATTTAAATAAATTTCTTCGAATTTGAATTTAAAAAAAACAGGCTCTCAACCACTGGAGCGTAAGAAAGAAAAGTAGAATAGAAGGCAACGTTCAGGTCGTAATAGAAATTTCTATAATTTATTCTCAGGCAAGCAGATATCTGAATCGAAAATTCAGTATTTTATATCCTTTTGTAGTTGCAAAAGCGAAGTTAAAGGAGATGACCTGGGTTCGATCCCCGAGTCGGGCAAAGAATTATTGGGTTTTTCTAACTTGAAATGCCCAGTAATAGCACGGAGTCTGGATGTATGCCCGATGTACAGCAACAGGCTTACCCCTTAGCCTATGGGGTGTATAAAATATGTTGAAACACGGGCTTGCTACATCCTCTGCCTACCTAAAAAATAGAGGCGCGAAATTATGTACCTACCTACCTTTCATCAATATGTGTATCCATAGCATGTTGGACTCAGAATTTTTCTTGTTATTTTACAATAGTTAGCCACCGTAAAGCGAGGTAGCAATGGACATGGTGACCATGAGTGGTATGAAATCAGGTGGCCCCATAAGTGTACAGGAAGAGCGCGCCGCGTGAAGCCCTTTTGTTTGTTCGCGGCGATTCGCGCCGCTCGCCGCCACAATCGGAGTTCAACGCGCACATCAATACAATTATTGTGTAATCTGCATACACGTCGACACAGATGGAGCTATAATATAATATATTATAGCAACTCATAATCGACCCATTATAACTCCACTGTTGGAATATGGGTCTCCTCTCATATTGAGCGGGTTAAGGTCGTAGTCTGCCACGCTGGCCAAGTGCAGGTTGGCAGAATTCATACACCTTAGATTTTTTTTTAATTCTAAGGTGTATAAGTTTCCTCACGATGTTTTCCTTCAGCGTTAGCAAGTAATATTTGAATTTTAAAACGCACTTTTGTAAAGAGTTGCGCGCAACGGATTTGAACCCAGCACCCCCGGAGTGAGGGGCTGAATTCTTAACCACTAGGCTATCACTGCAATAACAATATAGCAACTCATATTACGATATATTACAATTTTCTATAGTAACGGTTCATTGATCGCACCCGTAGCTATCATATATAATTTTTTATTGTTGTCGTCAACAATCTGAATTGATATGGCAGCATATTATTGCGCAGATAATGGCCATAAAGATATATCTATTTTAGTGTGACTATTGGTTGTGGTAGTTTGCTATAATATATATTATATAACAACATCACAATGTATCAATATGTATGATAGCTCTGTCTGTATGATAGCTCTGTTTGTACAGACTTCACATAGTTAAGAGTTCAGAAATGAATTCAACATTTCAGCTATGCTTGTACTAAAAACTACTTTGAAGTAATATTGTTTATAGTTTGTTAATATAAAACTCGAAAGAAATTTCGAGAACTGCTAGTTTATATTATGAATAACTCACCGATATAATTTAAAATTTTTGTGATCAGATAATATCCGTAAAACGAAATGTCCACAATGGACGTTATGGTTGGGTCGTCAGGTCATGTTCGCGTATCCGCTACACAGCCACAGTCGCATCATTTGTTCATTGTAGGTACCTACTAAATAACGACTGCTTAAACGGCAATGATGATAAAATACGAATTTAACTGAAATGTTAGTTGGAAAATCCTTGATGACTTGTATGTTACTTAAGACATGAATGTAAAAATAGTTTTTTTTTTATATTTGTCTGTTTATCATCTCTTGTTTGTTCGTCATGAAATAATTTATGGGCAGATTTTAAAAACATTTGGTTTGAAAACTTGAGGTCAAGATCTATTATTCTTTATTAGAATGTAATAATTTTGTATTTCAATGAACTAAAACTAAAGTAGGTTGAGTGTGAAAATATAAAAACGATGCAATTTTTTTATTGTGTCAGATATTTTATTACCGACTTAAATATATGACAGAATTTCAACCACGAGAGAATATCTGAAACCCATATTAAAATATAAAAAACTGCTATCTAAAAATAAATTAATTAACAAAAAATGTTATCATTTCAGACCTCACTATGATAATTATAAAAAAATGAATAATTGTTCTTATTACTATGCAGAAATTAGGTACAAAAGTTACCTCATAACTTTAAATTCTAAAGTTGTTAAATCTAAAAAATAAATCTATTTTTATCTACGCGCCTTAATACTGGCAGCTAACGGCTACTTTTTAAAAATGGTAATGATGACTACATCAACAATAATTTACCAATGTGTCGTATATATGTGTAAAAATTGAAATTCAAACATTGAATAAATACAGTTACCTACTGTTTACTTTGTCCGTAGCTGCCATATTTGATGTTATCTTCGCACAAAAATATCATGAGAAAACCAATGACGTCTGCGAGTAATAATTTAATTTTTTTTTAAATATGGAATTTTAATCAAAATCCCTTCGTGTTATAGTATTATGCAGCTATATTTGTTTCTTTGTTGTTTGGCTCTTGGTCGTCCATTTAAAATTCTTTGTATATATGATATAATTGTATATAAATTATAATATTTTTCTTTACATTGTATTAACCTGAGTCATCCTTAGGATCCGTCTATTTCAGACTTCTGACTCAGCACTCATCCTCGACGTACATTAAACGTGACAAAATGTCAACGCCAATAAAAGCTTTATTGGTCGATTCTGCAAAATGGGCTTTCAATAAGGACAACTCATTTATCTCTTTTTTGTACGGTACTAGAAGTAGATCGTAAATTGTGTGTCGATCTTACTGTCCACTGACATTACTTTTGTTACAGTGTTACCCACTAAAACAACGATAACACGTAATATGACAAAATTATCCAATATCACTTGCGACTCCGCAGAATTAAAGCCTTATCATTTTAATATCGGCAAATATTACACCAACTTGTAAATCAGATGCTATCTCACAACAGAAGTAGGAAATTTATTACCTTTAATGCTGTATTATCACAAACAGTTTTCGCTACAATCTAGCTTTTGATATTGTTAATTTTCGATAAATTGGCCATCAAATTATCATAAATTTTAACACATTGCATCTTGTTTATATAGGTACATGAAATTCGTAGTACCATATTTTAAGGTAGGTATATTTTTTTGGATTATTCACTGAACAAAAACATTTTTCCAAACAAGCCTCCTAATAAATTCGTGATGCATTTAACTTAGCTTTGTCGCATCATACTGTTAACTGTTAAGTTTAATTAAAACCAAAAGAACTCCATAATATATACCTATCATTACATTGTTTTATTGCAGCAAGTTAAATTGGGGTCACAATTTTAACGGTGAAGAATCCTAATATAACTTGGTGTGGTGTCGTGTTGAATTATTAGGGCAAGACTCTATCAAAGACGACATTATTCTTTACTCGGAATGAATTATTTCGTCGCTGCTCGAAGAACATTTAGAAATAATGTACTCAAATTTTATCAGCTTAAGAAAAGTTTCATGCAGTTCTTAAGAGTTATAATGTTGTATTTAGTATGTATTGAAGTATTAAAGATCATTATACATACTTGTATGGCAGACCAACGGCAAGAAAGCGGTGAAATAATGCGACTAGCTGCGGAGTGGAATACCTCATCGTGCTACATAGATAATTTTCTCATTACGAGCTAGAGCTATTATATTATATTATATGTACCTACAACACAGGGCTGATCGAGCGCGGTTGCCTGCGGGCATCAGGCGTGCCCCGGTTATTTGCAAATCTGAATGGCCTATCGCTCTATATTTAATAATTATTCTGCTATAATATAATCCGACAAACGCATACATTAAGGGTACACAGTCATCTTTTTTTAATTTTAGGATAATTGATTTTAATGGAGACATTATCAGTATGCGACAACATTTTTATGATATAGCAACATATAAATTCTGTTTAAATTTAAAAATGGAACATTGTTATTACCCAGGCTTTAGCAAACTGGCTCACGAGGTATCGCATTACGTAGGTCATCCAATACCTGGCTAATAAGAACGGCCGAGTGAGCAAGTCATTGGGTTAATGGTACACGCGGATGATTGGCTTACTGACGCAACGAAGCGCGTCTACGTCAAAGGAGATGAAATGCTGAAATTAAGTTGCAATAACGCAAAGTTTGAATTGAACCCTATTGTCCTAGTATCGGAAAGTAATATCACACCTGTAATCCCCGAAGGGGTAGGCAGAGGAGTGTACACTCCCACCTTTCACCAGTTCCGTTTAAGTCCCATGGAATAGGTGGTGAGCCTATAGCCATACAACCGGTACTATTCCAGGCTCGGAGTCACTACTAGAAATTCTTAATTAGAAAATCTAATAGCACCCGATACGGGATTTGAACGCAGGACCTCCCGATCGACAGTCGCGCTTGCAACCACTCGACCAACGAGGCAGTCCTAATGTCGGTCTAGTTATTTTAGTTATGAACGCCGTCACCTGCTATTAAATCTTTAAATTGTTTTGTAAAAGTAGGTAGCGAAAATGAAAAATGCTCAAGTACTTTAGTCCGACGTTAAAGTTAAAATTGTATTAAAGGCAAGTTAGATGTTTGGCCTAGTTTAGGCTCAAAAGCTATTTTGAAAGTTGTGATTTTAGAATATCTCAATTTCTATATTTATAAGTACATTAAGAAGTAAACCTACCAAACATAAATAAATTTGATACTGACTTGATGTGGTTTCTTTTAGCTTCAGTATTGATTCCTATGATTTTACTTTACTTTGGGCTATCGACACTGGAATGTGTTCTTTTTATTACAGAGGTATTGCACCTTATTGGCGAGCCAGATTTTCGAGATGTCCGACTTCGATGGGAGTATGGCAAGACTGAAGAGGAAGATCCTAAGAAGATATTAGCGTTTCAAGTACATTACTGCGAGTTGCAGGCCTGGGGACAGTACCGGTGTAGGACTAAGGTTCAATTATCATTATTGTTGTCATTGCTCATCAAGTTTATTATACTTGATATACTTCGACTTCTAGACAATAGTGTAATTGCAAACCGATGATTTCTTTACTAAAAGTATACAGATATAATTTTAGCAAATTGGGTTCACGATGAGTATTGAGGATCTTGCGCCAAGTTCAATTTCAATGCAATAAGTAGATAGGTAAATATGTAGCATGTACGGTTTCTCGCTTGAACATTTAAAATACATTAGTGTTCTTCAACATTGAGTAAATGCACCTACACTTTTACAGCAGAGAAATTGGAAGACTTCCACTCACAATTAGTATGTTATACCCAATCACTTTTTTTTACTGAGTGTGCTCAATGCTTGTTCCATTATAGACCTGTCGTGATGATATATAATAATTATTAAAATTACTATAATAATTGCTTGCCACTATGTCACTATCAAATTTTCACAGATAATCTACCTATCGCTCAGTCGTCAAAGTAACTGAGTATTCACACGGCAAACAGGCCAATCGATTTATCTAAACATGAACTTTTATTAAAGTGTAGGTACCCCTCTGCACGATAATATCCAGAAAATATCCCCGTGTCCACAAGTAGAACTATAGAAGGATTATTAATGATGATGATATTTGTCACTATTAGAGTTGTAGGTATAGGTTTAGGATATTGATATAAAATTGTAACTCAAACTTTGAGAACAAACTTTTATGATATTTTAATGTTATGAAGTAAATTCAGATTTGGCTTAAAACTTTCTATTAACGTTAAGCTAAGTTTAAGCTTCGAATGACTTAAACATTAGGCTAACAGTTGGCACTCAAACAACGGATAAAAGTGATTCTGTTAACGCGTCAAACCGTGACCATAACGTGACAGTATTCCGTGAAAGGCCAAACACCGCAGCCATTACTTACCGCGATACCACAACGTGATCTACCAAATGTTGCGTTAGCAAATAAGTAGTTGGTTTTTTGTTTCCAGAACATTCCTCTTTCCAATTGAGGCAGGTCTGGTAATTACTATCATGTTATAGGATGTATTTGTAAAAATGTATGTTAGCGGGCAGTGACAAAGTACCTATATCTGGCTAAGCAGTCACAAATGCCGTACACTTTAAAATTGGCTTATGATAACTACGTCCTTATGGTAATAATGTTTCAGAAAGATTTCCTTCAAACCGTGTACACTAACTAAGAGACAGCTAGAGCATGATATTCGTAGTAAAGAATTGCTATTATATCCCTCCAGGTAGTCGACAACACAGAAAATGAAAGGTCAACGAGGGTTATGAGTACTGAGTCGCCTACAACCAAATTACCAAACAGCGGTCGTCGCGGGCGTGTTTACAACACGTATATCACGGGCTTGCGTATGGCGACGACGTACTCCTTCGAAGTGAGGCCCGTTCGCCGTGACGCCCGCGATCTCGCGGATCCACACTCCATCGGCTCCAAAATTATCATCGTGCCAACTAAAGGATGTATGTTAAACAAATTATGACCCATGTACCTTATTTATTATTTTTTTGTACCTACTAGAATGTATGATTTCTTTTCTGTGTTAGTTGTACCTAAATCTTTTCCTTCGTAGAGCATATAGGTACATTGTGTTAAATATAATCGATCATAAGTGTATTTAGTAGATGTTCACGTGTCATATTATGTCACATGAATTTAAATTTACTAAATTTAGGTCCAAAGGATTTAAATCTCAGTTAGTTTGAATGACGTTTACGTTAAGATAAGTTTTTTCTTATACATAGTATGCACGATCTTTTACTTTATGAAGCTTTTTTTATTAGTTTCAGCACGCGCTACTCAGTGTTTACCTCATGCGAGCGAGGTGGAGGTATCTACTGGTCCGTTCTTCGGTGGTCGTATCGCCGTGGAAGCAGCTGACGGAGGCCCAGAACGCTGTTCAATACAGGGCAATCCTAATAGCGCTCAAGATGCCTACATACTCCGAATACATCATGATGAATGTGGCTCTGAAGTCAACGACACCACCGTGGCCACCTACGTTATAGTGCAGGAAAATCTGCCTATACTAACTCACAGTACCAGACGGTCAGTGACAATTTGTTGTTTAAATTACTCGTTAGTATGGTAATGTTTGGTTATAACAAAATCAGTAGGTGTCTAGCTAAGTATGCGTTTATAAGTATGTTTATAGTTTTTTAGTCATCTGATTGTTATAATACGGACTCTGGGATCAAAAGGCCATATTATGTGGACATACCGCAAAGCATCCGTGTTCGCGATATACCTACGATAGCCGAAAGATAATCGTTCGGCTATCATATATATAGGAACGAATCTAAAATGGCAATGCTTATAACGTCTTGTCACCCCCACACACAACTGTCTATTTTCGTACAAATGCGTGCTGCGTGCAAATAGAATGATCAGTACTTTTGTTAACGCTTTTAAGTCATAGCCATAAGTCAAAGAGGTGATAGACTATTATATAGATAACAACAAAAAAAGCTTGATCTGTCCATTTCCATTAGGTAATATTTTAAAGTTACAGAATTTACCTAACATCTCTTGATTAAATAGATAGATCATTTGGCATTTATTATTACTAATAAACATTAACATACATTAACAACACTTTAGTACGTAACTTTATGATCTTAAAGTGAAAAGATTAATGAACGTTTTTGCTTATTTTCTGTCTGCTTACATTCTGTGTGCTCAAGTAGGTAGGTACATACCGCCATGTGAAATTCGTTTCTTCAATGGCTGAAATAACGATAAATATCTTCCTTTGAATAAAAGATGGACTTTACAAATCTTGAACGATCATAGGTATATATAGGTATTGTAAATTAAATAAGATATAAGCTAAATAGATAACAATTAATCCTCCGCTTTGCCTGTATTAGTTAGATTGCATAAAATAATTAAATACTCAGCCAGTGAAATACGAAAGCGAATTTTTTTATCATTGTTACTTCTTGTAGATTTTTGGTACTTTGCACCTACAAACCGGAGACGTTGACTGTTAGAGCAGGCATTAATTTGCCAAAAACGAATCCAGGAGATGTCTTACTCGACACGAAATCACGTATCGGCTCGGTCGAACCGTACGATGATAAGGAATTGGACAATAACGACCTCCAGCCAGCCAGACTAGAGGCATTGAAGGAAGAACCGAATCAAAGTATGTACATTTACGACTCAAAATATTCTCTCAATCTCAGCTAACGATATAAATTTGAAGATTCGGGTTGGATTATCGTCGAAAGTAAATATATTTAGGTGTCATCATCATTATCAACTTTTGTATGTCCAAGAATTCTGGATGGGCAGCGTTCGGAAAATTACGAAACATCTTGTCTTGCAATATATCTCATACATGTGTATATAAGCACAATAATATTAGCTTAGTGGCGTTAAATCATCCTCCCACTCTCACCACCATGCCACCACCCTCCTACTGGCGACTGTGTGTTTTAAGATTGATTATCATTTTATGTAGCAGTATAGGGAAAAATCCTGGTCACCTTAAGAGTTCTAAGTAATCTTTTCGAAGACGCGCCTGCCAAACGATAATTAGTGTATGTTGCAGACAAAGACCTTAAGACTTCTCATTTTGAGGTCCAACAGTTAAATAATAAAAAGGTTGATGATAATAATGATGATGGTGATGTCAGTGATATAAATGGCAAAAATATAGTGTCAGAACATTAAAACAATTCGATTTAAAAGCATAATATTTATTTCAGGTATGTTTGGCGAAATATCACTGGTAATGTTCCTTGTCGTGGCAGCATTCGGTGGTGTTGCCCTGTTAATATGGAAGATGGTGCCTCAGTCCGAAAAAGACAATATATCTATCGCAACAGTATCGTCTCTTTCCCGCAGCGGATTCTTCAGTAGACGTAACAGAGACAGGTTTTCCGGTCAAGGATCGATATATTCCATTAATCTCAGCGAAAAAGAGGAGTGCACAATTAAAAAATCAAATGACAGTGACAATACATCTGAAGCGTAATGGGATTTTTTTTATAGATTTTTAATTGCACGTTTCGTTCTACACTAATTTGTCACATGTGATATAAATTTAAAAATAAATTGTAGATAATCTTCAAATATTGTACGACACAAATCACTATATGAAATATGTTTACATTTGTGCATTTAATGTCATTTTAAATCTATCTTTATAATATACATTTTCATTCTGTTAATGGTACAAAATATTTTCTTAGACTGATGCCTGTGAGCTCCAAAGTGGATCTGTACGTTCAACAAATTCTTTAGATATCGGTGGGTTTTACCACTATTGTTGAAGTAGTTCTGAAGTAATTGAACTGGATTTTTGAAAAAAGTACTGAATGTCAAACAATGACTAGGTTTTGAAAGTCAACATTTATAACCTGCTTTAAGGTTCACTCTGTATAATCGTTATAATTACAACATGTGGCCAGTATTTATGAATTCACTTTGAATACACATAATTATGCCATACAAAGATAGTATTTAATTATTAGGTTAAGACTCATATTTATTTTAAGTATTCTATAGTAGTTTAGTTTTAAAACTGAGTGGTAATAAATACTTTAAAAACTTACACAGTGTGTTATTTATAAACAATGTCTTTAGGTTCACTTAAAACAAATTTTCTTTCCATAATTATTTCAGAACATAGGTATTGATTCACAATACTATTTAGTTCTTCAAGGGCTATTTGGGAATGCAGTCGGACAACTGAATCTTCATTTTCATCTTTATATAACTTGTTTAATGTTTTATATATAGGCAGTAAGTTTTCTTTTAGCTCAATCAAGGTTTCTTTACCTAAACCCTTTAGTAAACTTGATATCACCATTACTGCAGCTCTTCGACAATCCACTGCTTTATCTGTCTCTATTATACTCCATATACATAATAATACCTGAAAAAATAAATATATGTAGTCTGTGATTTGAATACTGCCTTGAATAAACTTCTTTTTATGTTCAGTCCAATATCTGATTTTTTAAACATTAAGCTTGATTATAAGATGCAGAAGGCAGGGATTACTTGACAAATGAAATAAATTTGAGGACAGCAGAGTACAGATCATAGTCGTTATTGTTGAGCAATTGTTTATTGATTTATCAAGTGTTCCCTTTAAATCACTATAGACACAGTATATCAATACTACTAATATAACAACAGTTGAGTCATGAGTTATTATCATTATTACATCATTACACAATAGAAATACAGAATTTTTAAATTAACCTTAGCTAAGACTAACTTCAGACAGCAAATCACAACTGGTAACAATTTCACTATAACTACAAACAACACCTGGACCTTTAAAATTTTATAGCCTTTTAACTAATTATACATTATTGCAATGAGTTTTAAACTATATTACAATATCATTAAAACATGGTAAATTGCAAAATGTGTTTGTTTATGCAATTCTTTGGAGAAGAATAAGAAAATGTTAATTAAATATTAACTCTTACCTCGTAGATGATAGTACCCATTTTATAGTGTAAAACCAGAGCTATTTCAGCTAAGTTGGATAATGCCGATGTTCTAATTAAGGGATCATCGTCCCTACACGCACACAACATAGTATTAAGAAGGGTTGCTTTATGAACTACAGCCATTTCTCCTGCAAATGAAAATATGTTTAAAACACTTTTGCTCTGAACATAAGTATTATTTAAAATTAGCTGTAACATCCAGCATTGTCCAGGTAAAAATAGATGTAATATATTTACATTTTTACTTAAGATATTGCATCAGAAAATAAGTGTGACAGATTTAGTACTTAACAACAATAATTTATTGTTCTCATTATTAACTTACCAAGTCTTTTTGTTACTTTTAAAAGAACATCACCAACTTTCATTCTAAGTTCAGCAGTACTATTTTTACTTGCATTTGTTTCAATTTCATCTTGCCTTTTGGAAATCTGTAGAAACTCTCTACATAAGGTAATCAATACATCTTCTGTACACTGGGTGGCAAGTGCTGCAATGCCATTGATCGCAGATAAATAAATGTAAGAATCTGAGTCTTTTAATTGTTCCTGCAAAATTAAATGTGTTGGTCATATAATGTCCAATAATACATTGTCCAAATATAATCCACATGTATTCTATATAAATTAATAAAATATTTCTTTAAAAAAATGTGGATATGAAAAGTTTCAATCACAAGCATCATGTTCACACCAAGTTGTGATATAAAACTTTTAAGTATTTCACTAGACTTCATTAGAGATACAAAATATTAGTCAATAACAAAAAAATAAATTACAAAACAATAATAGACATTTCGAAATGCAAGATAAAAGTAGTGAACGGAAATGTTGATGTATGGTGGTGTCAAAGAAGATTAAGACCCATTTTATTTTATAAGAAAACCAATATCTTGACCAATTATGTTAGTTATTTTGTTCTTGGGTAAGTTCATGTGTAAGTCATGTCTCCAGGACTTACACATGAACAGGCCTGGCATGGTTAAACTATGATTTTTCTAATTTGTTTCATATTTAATTTACAACTTTTTTATTTTGTGTGTATTTTTACATATCAATTTCCCTATTAAATTAAATACAGTACACCCACCTGTAATAAGCAAAAAACATAATGCCGTTTTGATATAGTTTCCGGATCATGGGCATCTATTAATTTAGTCAGTTCCATGATTCCATGAGCTCGTACAGGAAGCAAATTATTGAATACATCACTTATAGCTTTCTCATAAGCACTATCAACCATCTTTGCATAATCTGATAAGGTATATGACAATATCTCTTTGGATATTATGGCATTGTCATCAGACTCATTTTCTGCTATTTTCTTTAATGCAGGCACCAAATTATGCAAATGTTGCTTGATTTTTTTACTTTGGTTAATGTTCGAAATGACTGTATTCAATAAAACTAAAGCTATAGTAACATATTCTTCGTTGAATTCCACATTGGATTTTAATAGTAATTTTTCTACAAAGCCTATAACTATCATAGGGTTCGTCTTAAGAACAGTTGTTGTGTTTTTAGATGATGAAATTTCAGTAAGCAATTGTAGAATGTTACATTGATTTTCTTTATAATTATTTACCAATTCCAAATTATCTTCTATTGTGAATAATTTACCCCCATTCGTGTTAAGTGGATCAAGATTTGTAAATAAATGTAAGCATGAGTGAAATAGTTTCTGAATGACATTATTGTTTGAGGCAGCATTAAATAGTTCTATGAAATACAATAATGCCTCATTCTTTGGGTGGATCACATCAGATACACATTTTATTGCAAGTCCTGCTTCATATTCCTCTATAGCTATGAATGGTGATTTAGTTGTATTAATACCATACAAAAAATTCTCCACAACTGCACAAATTTCATTCTGATCCAATAGTTCCAAACATTTTAAAATTATATCGTTTATTTTAGTTTTAATTTCTGTTTTGGTGCATTTCAGTCCAAGTGAATAAAGTACATATAAATTAGTAGCCAAAATTTTTGAATCCCATTCAAATTTTATTACATGGAGTACACAATGCAATATGTTAACTTTATGTTCGACTTCTTGTGGTGTTAAAACAAGTGTTCCTGGTAACACTGATTTTGATAATAGTACCTCAACATTAAAACACTGAATTATACTCCTTCGTAAATTTCTCACACACTCAGATTGTGGATACTTTTCATAAAGATTTAAAATACATGTTATTACTGTGGCTAAGTACTGCACATTATTCAATGTTAATATTTGTGTCATTTGGCAGGTAATATTTTTGAGATAGTCATCTTCCTTGCAATTACCATGCTTCATTGTGACTATTTTACAAATCATTTCAATCTTTTTCCAATCATGGCCAGTATCACTACTGTAACTTTCAATAAAACAACGTATCATGCTAAGAACCCCGCCTGGTGCTATTAACCGTCTGCTCATTTCTTTTGCAACTACCCTCTTAACGAAACATGGTGTAGCCGGATCGGCAACATTCTGTAATACTAATAATTCCTTCATAAGTGTTGGTTGAAAACAGTTGGCCACTAGATATTCATATATTTGTGTATATGTCTTTTTATCTTCATTAAGTTTTTCATACTTTTTGTCTGTCATTGTATAGTCAGTATAAGTTCCAGGTTTTTTTAATGGAGCAAAAGATAATTGTATCAAAGATGCCAAGTAGTCACAGAGGTGACATGTTACAAGTATATTTTTGAGAACAGGTATTTTATAGCTTCTAGTAAAGAAATCTGTGCATTTCACTAAGATTTCATATTTCTGGTCGTGATCAAGAGCAATGGGTTGTAGGAATTTTTGAAATATGCATCTCTTTGTTAAACTTATACCTAAACCTGAAATGAGACATTGCGATGTTCCAAAAGATACAACCAGTTGAAAACATGTCCGTAATAGTTTTTGATTTTTAACGCTTATTAGAGTATTACTGTCTTTCTTAATTTCATCTGATAGGTTATCAATTTCCTTAAAAATACTCTCAAGAAATTTTTTCAGCAAATTAAATATGTCCTTTTGTGAATCATTCTGTTCATCCTCATTATTATTCTTTAATACAGTCAGTATAAATTCCGGGTAATTGTCTGGAAAAAGTACAATGTTCATATAGAGATTATTTACGATGCATAATACTTGTACTATTTGAGAAAAGTAATATGTACATACCCACGTTTATTAACTTTTCGATACGTTTAAAAATCTGGTCTATTTGTGCCATAATAAAATTTTAAATAATAAAATATTTCGCTTCGACGGGATAACAGGTTAGTTTTGATAACTGTCACTAATCATCTGCCATATGTAAAATAAGTTGCTACTGGCGTTAAAAAAGTTATTTTTCGTAACATTGCCGTATTTATCAGTTCGATAATATATGTATATCTTCTTACCATACGATGGACGTCATTAAATAAGATTATTAAATGGTAGCGAGAATTGATATGTATAATTACAGTCTACTATATTAGTTCTCAAAGCCTTGTTTATTATGATATTTTCGAAAATAAAAAAAATATATAAGGAATTTTTTTAAAGGGCAGTATTGTTCACAGTGTCAAAACTAGTTGTCAGTGTCATTGTCATATCAATTTTTATTGAACGAATGGAGTGATACGAATTGCTGCAAGAATAATAATTTCTACAATAAAGTGGACAAAGTAGTCGATATTTCTTAAAGTTAATTGTTCCGTAGATTAATTTTTTTTAAACATGTTAATTAAAGTGAAGGTATGTATTGTACATTGATGTGCATATGATATTACTTAGTGACTGCTAACCTCGTTTTGTTTTTGCAGACGCTAACAGGCAAGGAGATTGAGATCGACATAGAGCCTACTGATAAAGTTGAGAGGATCAAAGAAAGGGTGGAAGAAAAAGAAGGCATTCCGCCCCAGCAACAGCGACTAATATTTTCAGGAAAACAAATGTATGTATATTATCACGAACCCATAAGTATATTAACGCCATTCTGTGTACAGTACTTGAAAAGTTTTATTATTCGGCTGGGAATTTATAGCATACAGCAGATTCACAATTTTATCCAAAACAAACAGTATACACCAGTCTTGCAACCTTTTCTTTCAACCAATCAATTTCTCACTGGCAATTTGAGTTACCACAGTTTTGGACAATGAGGCTTGCAATTTTTGAATGGTATTTTTATAAATAAAGCCTTTAATTTTGGGTCATAATTTTTAGTGTTCAATTTATTGGGTGTATTGTTCTCATAATGTGTCAGTCCATCAACTTATATTTTAGTAATCAGTTTTTTACTGAAACTAAACAAAATTATCCAATAAATTGCCAATGGCAATTGATTGATTTTTGTTGCTTTTAATTATTACCTGATATCATTACCATATAGTTTGTAGCAGTACCTTATAATTAGTATGAAAACTGCTTAATACATTTGATTATCTAAGTTTTCAATTAACTAAATGCCTAACAACAACAATTACTGCAGTTAATAGAGTCTACTGTATTATTGAGTAGCAGTATTGCTTTAATGTTTTCAAAAGAAAGGTGAGAGAAGGTAGAAGCTTGTTGCTAAACAGTTGTAGAGAGATTAAAGTAAAATTTTCTTAGTAGTATTAAAATTTGTATTCATTATTTTCAAGTGGTTTATTCAAGTTCATATTTCTTATTGTTTTTAAAACTACTTTGTAAAATACATCATCATTATCAGCACTCTCATCATACCCTCTACTGTCAGATATAGGCCTGTCCACTAACACACCATTGAGCTTGATCTTCAGCTTTTCGAATCTAAAAGCTGCTAGTCACTTTGTGTATATCATCACTCCACCTGGCTAGAGAGTGTTGGTAAATGTATCTACCATAAATTATATATTGCTTTCCAAATATATTTTTGTTTGATGTATTATATATAATTGCTTTCATTGCAGGAATGATGAAAAAACTGCACAAGATTACAAGGTGCAAGGTGGTTCCGTACTCCATCTTGTGCTGGCTTTACGAGGTGGGGAATGATCTCTTGTGACTGTCATCTCTTATTTATATCTTTTATTTTTATTACTCATCTGTGTATAAAGTAAATGTGATTACAATACATTTGAATTAAGATTATATCACTTTTTTTGATCAGCTAAATGTTTCAAATGCAGTAAATGAATATTTTTGTTACCAGTATAAAGCAACTTGTTTTTGTTATAGGAAATTCACAACTGTTACACTAATAATAGTTTAAATCTGCTTATGTTTGAATTGGTGTAGTTTCACAGAACATTTCAGCATAATTTTCTTTGCCTACTTACAATAAGATATCAATGAATAAAGTTTTTTAAGGTATTGAAATTGTTGCATAAGTTTTAAACCTGTTGTCCTGGGATATTTTAACTTTGGCTGGCTACAATAGATAGAAAATTGAGAAGTGTTCCTAGTGATGTTAAAGACAGGAAGCTTGGTGGTGCTTGGTGCTTGGTGCTAAAAAAGCTTGGTGGTGTCCATATGACTGATGTTCTCCCAACTTTCTCTGTAAATAGTTTACTACCATGTAATATAACGAAAACTTCAGCCACAGCAACGCGTGGTCGGGTCTGCTAGTATGTTATATATTTTTCTATAGGGGTTTAGAAAGATTAGTCATTTATTGATTACTAGTGGCCCAGTAGCGATCGAAATTCGATCGTAAATCATAAAAAAATCAGTTTGAGCGTTGTCCAGGTTCTAATG
>DWDT01000656.1:0-19472 GCA_018245595.1 Microceris scylla
CAAAACATATTTAATTCAAATAATTAATGTATTAAAAAACATAGCGCGTAAAATGTTCTACTTTCCAAAGCTTTTCACTCATTGATGACTTGTGGCCTAAATAAGCTTTTAGACGACAGGCTACATTTATACACATATAGCTAGTCGTATATCAAGCGCTTCTCGTGTGATGCAAGCCCTATGTATTGTTGATGCTCCCTTGTAATACGTGGAATCTTCCATTAAGCTAACAGAAACGCGGGCACAGCTAACGTACGTATTATAAATTATTCACGAATGAAACAGTATAAGTATATGCGAACTGTAGATGATTGTTATCATTGCATTGTACTCGTATGAGTAAAAATGGCGGCAAATTCCCTATAAACTGTGAAAGTTTACGAAAACTCAATATGATGGTGATTTTATTGATATTTCTTTAGAATCATCTCTACATCAAGAACACTGTTACGTTAATATTTTGTCATATTTAAATTGTTTACTGTCTCGTTGGTCAAGTGGTTGCAAAGCGCGATTGCTGTTCGAGGGGTCTTGGGCTCAATTTCCGGGTCGGGTACTAGTAGATTTTTCTAATTTAGAGTTTCTAGTGGTGACTCGAAATTTGGATCTGTACCTGGTGCATGGCAATAGGCTCACCCCACCTATTCCACGGGACTTAAACGTAACAGGTAAAACGTGGCTTACATTGCTCTACTTACCCCTTTGCATATTACAAGTTTGTTGTTACGCTTACTTTATGTATAATATTTATGTTTATTTAGGTATTCTCTGCGTAGGCATAGCCCGGAATAGTCCAGAAGGAACCTGTGTGTCGATGCAATAATAATAGTCATATTTATTCTTTCAGAATAAATATACTATACAGAATAAATATATGTATATTATATAATAAATATATTTATCGCTCTGAACAGATCAATTGTTATTATGGACTCAAAATGGTCAACATTGAATATAAGTTTTTAAGTTAAATGCATTTTAAGTATAGCTGCTCCATATTTGAACTTTGACCACAGCACAACTCGCATTTATAGAAGTATTGAAACTTAACTTGGACTACTTTTAAGAATATTGACCTGTATTATTCCACAATCGTTGAGGCAATTCAAACTTTATATAGTAGTTATATGTTAAGTAAAAAACTGAAATGTTGTCCTATTGGGGGAATAAAAATTGAATGGTGAACGTAGAAATACAGCAAGTCTATTAGAATAAAGATTTTTGGTTTCGGTGCTCTCTGCCTGACTCGTAAGGGAAAAAGTCGGACGATATGATAATAACAGTAACGATGTAGTTACTTGATTGTATTTTATTTTGATAGTTAAAACTCGTTCATATTTTCTTACTCCCTTGTGTATTCAAGAAAGGGAGATTTTTTAACGTGCACATTTCACAAAAGTGCAAATTCATATGAAACTCCGGAGCGTACAGGCTAGCGTATGATCTCGTTAGAAAATATGGGACACGGTACGAGGCGCTCGGCAAAATGTGTTCCATTGCTCTTTGTGTTTCCTCCTTTTGTTCCGTGATCCAGCCGCGGGCTCAGCCAGTTTAAACATTTGTAATATTTACTCTAGCCCTGGCGGGCGCAGATCGTATAAACATAACCAATTGACCGATTACTCCGCTCCATCAAAGACAACATCCTCCAAAAGAAGCGCACACAACGAAAAGAAATAGAACCTTCGTCGTTATAAAGAGGGTCGTTAAAACCTTTTAACCCGAATTCCAAGAAACATTTAATCGCGGCAGTCCTAAGGGAAAACTGAAAATAATTGGAATTTTCATTCAGTTTTACATAAACTTTTTTTCCATTTAAATTTATGTAAATTGAAAGTGTATAAGGATTGCTTCAAATTCGTGACGGATTTCATTTTAATGGCAGTTAATTAAAATTGTATTTTTCCTTTTTATTGTCACTGGTAAGTTTCTTTGAGTATATATATAACGGATCATATTTTACAATATTGTCACCGACCATACTATTTCACCTATTACTTTACTAGTATATTAATATTGCTAGCCGTGGCGGCGATTTTATCACGCGATAGTGATTTTTTGTTAAATTTTCCACTTTATGGGTTTTAATTGTTTTCCACAAAACCCTAAAATATTTTCTAGAATGTCACTGAAAGTCGAGTCAAAACTGGTTCTGTCATATCGCATTTTGGGGGTTTTGATGTTTTTGTACGGAACCCTAAAACTTTTTCCAAAATTAAAAAATGGTTTATGTCAATCTTTACGATATCAGCTATCTGCTGTGGAAATACCGTCGAAATCGATTCGGCGGTTTCGGAGATTATCCGGAACAAACAGACAAACAGACATGATAATTTCAAAAACTGCGTTTTTGTTATTTGTACCGTATACATTTTTACGTGTTCTCATTTAAAAGCCTTTTGTTCTTAAATAACCACCAGCAATTTTAATTTTATTTATATGTATAGATTTATATTGTTTTCAGAGATATTCATTTTGTTCTGTAAATATCTTCCCATTAATCATTGTGGACAAGTTGAAAATTGCATCATTGCAACACAAATACCCACAAATGAATGCCTCATGTATCGGCGGTTTTGATAAATTGTGTTTTCGGAATTTAAAAGAATGCTTTATCATTTTCATGCAAGTTCTAGGAACGCTTATTAACGTACAATAATAACTTGAATACGACTGTAACAATTGAATGGAAATGTCGTATCACACCAACATAGAAATACACTTATCGTGTCTCTGTATTACATTAATATCTTATTAACGTTTCCATCAAAATTATAATATAAATTTAAATCATAATTTGAAAATGATATGAATACTGTTATATCGTCACGTCAAGTCCATTACGGATAGTACGGTCCCTATAGGGCTAGACAGGGATAATGTAATATTTCGTAAATTGTTAAAGTTTGGTAAGTAATAACGCTTGTTATATAGTAGTTAGGCTTATATTTTATTCGCGTATGTAGGTATATTGTATAATTGTGAGACCTAGCACAAAGGCCCGGCCAACGTGTACTGATAAAAATGATGAATGAAGACCGATATTGGATAATATGTTACGAGTAACACTGAAAGGAAGGACGTTGCCAACATATTATTTATATATCATATTATGCAGTATGCAAGAGGTATTTTATCGCAGTAGCAGTACAATATTTATTTACCATGTCCTATTTCTATAGTACCTAAACCGCACGTTGGAAACGTTATCAAAATAAAGGACACTTTAAAAGCTAAAAGCTAGTCTGTACTGACGCAACATAGGCTACAAACACTTGGGCAGAATATTCACAAATGAAATAAAGAAACTTAGCGCCTGTTCATGATTTAATACTTTCATCACCAGTAACTGACCTATTTGAATTAAGACAGGAGCGTCTCAGTCACCATCGCCACTTATAGCCATCAAAATTTGTATTGTAGAATTATTTCTACACGTCCGAACCACGCAAGCATTGGAGTTATAATTAAAATGTTTTTATTTCTACCTTTATTTTACCCAAGTGTGTCGTAGAAAACAGCAATTTTTCTTTAACCACCCGTATAGGAAGCTAAACAAACACTCAGAGCAATTGATTAATTTAGGAGCCAATAAAAGGAGGCTGAAGATTAGTGAAAGGAAGCTCGCGTCAACGTAATGGGCCTGTGCGGATGTTATCCATTACAGCTTCTTGTCATTTGTACACATCTAGCGCGAAGGCGTCGCGGACCGCTTTTAAATAGTATCATATTCTGAATGTCAACATTTTAAGCAAAACAGATAATTTTGCATGCAGCAGTCAAATACAAAATCGACTAAGCACCAAAAGTCTCCGAAAGCGATTGAGATATTTCCCACTCGATGCACTCTAACTACCCTTTAAAGGACACGGCGTGATAGTATAATAATATTCAAGTTAAAAATATTCAATTAGACATATTTTTGTAATATCTCACCCACAAGAACTAATCTGACTTTTAGTTTAGAATCCTTACAATCCACAATTTAGAAGTTCAAACGGTCCTGATTTGAGAATTCAAAAGATATTTTATTTGTGACATCTTATTTATCATTAATAAATAATTATTTACTGCCCACATAGTCTCGATAAAACGTAAAAAACTTTTTATATAAAGAGCAAACGAACACAACAGTCTCAAAAGACTGCTGCTCGAATGGACGTGTGCATCCAACCCTAAATAGGATTTTTGGAAAGGAATAGGACTGAAAAATCCAACAATTTTTTTGTGAATTGAACTTTTACTAATAATATAGGTACTAAAGGTCACGACGTCCTTCGTGATACTTTAAATTTCGAAGCAGGTTTAAACACTGTTAGCTGTCTCACGTGACAGAACCATTTAAGGCCTCTTATCCACTATCCGCATTGGAACATTTTAATATCAACAAATCTTAGTTACACTTCCAAAGTACTGTACAGTTACTTAAAAAAATTATAACTACCTTTCGTATTATATATAAATTAATAAATATCTTAGAACACTTTCGCACACGACCCTCGACGACGACGACGACGTATAATGAACAGACGTCTGACACACTATATGTATATTAAGTATTATGTACATCCATGTAAATATATACACAGTTATAATTTTTTTCTTTTTCACGTGAATATTATATAAATATTTTTCATACAAAATATTCCCCGGATATAAACCCACGACCCGGGCTCAGCAGTCAACTCCACAGTCAGATATTTGATGTCATTAATTTTTGCCGTCTGTGGCATTCATAACCAGTATTGTATTGAAACGTTCCGGTCTAATTAACAACTAATTTAGATTAATTGTCGATTTGAAGACCTCTGAAGGCTAAGTATTGTCTGCGCACAAAAGGTCGAACCGCTTTATATGTTTTAATATAGCTAAGTTATTATGGAATGCCAGTAACTTAGCCGCTAAAATTCGCTGTTTGTAAGGAAAGTGTATAGGTTGTAAACGCATTGGTAACGGTTAGTCTAGTATGTTTGTACCACTCTTTTCACAGAAAGAAAAAATAATATTTATTCAGTAGGTACCCAAATAGTTACATTAATGTATAAATCTTGCCAATGACAACACCGGGATTCTTCGCTACAAATTAATAAAGTACCTTTTTATATTTAAACAGGCAAAAGCAAAAGTTACATCTTTCAATTTTCAGTTTGCAGGAGAAAATATTATTTTATTTGTCGAATGAAAAAGTTTCTGTATATTAAAAAAGTTTTGGAAATTGATAAGAATTCTTCATGTTGAATAAAGGACTAAGAACTCTCAGTTATGAAATATTTAAATTATAAGACTATTGTGTGTTTGTAAATATAGATACAGCTGTGGACAAAAATTGATTAAGTGAACAAGATACGCACGCAGTTGTCATACGAGTAAATATGTAGTGGGTACTGTGTTAACAGAATTGATATGGTGGTCTAGTAATTTTATGAATTATTACGCTTTGTCTTTTAGTCGACACGCTCATTTTCTAATAATGTGTACATTTATGTACATAATAATAAATCAATGCTTTTAATAACCTAATGAAATACATAAAAACCATTCTTTTGGCTTATTCTAAATATAAACGTATTACGTAAATTATTATTATTGAATAATTATACCAGGTCTTTCGCGAGGTAGGCAGAAAGCAGCGCATACAAAATATCTCTAACCTTGCAAACGTGACGTGCTTGTTTTGCATTCAGTACTGTATTATTATTTCATTATAGTCATTAGCCTGTCCACTGCTGGACATAGACCTCTCCAATAGCACGCCATTGAGCTCAATCTTCAGCTTTTCGTTTCCAATCACTATTATTATGTGTATTATGTAAAATATTTAACCTGGTATATACACATTTTTTATTCATTGTTTTGAATCAAAGAAAAATTGTTTTAATGTTATATGTAGTTATTCAATAAATATTAGAAATGCACAGTTTTACGTACCAATAGTCAGTAGTATGATTTAAACAACGCAAATCCGATGAGACCATTAACGATTGCCGCGTCATGAAATATATGAAATTGATTTGGAAAATATAACACGAATGCCAATTAAATCGCACATGTTACAGCCACATTACCCTGACGGATGTGCGGAGCATATATGTTTGGAATAACAAGGGGTGAATCGATGTTTTTACCTTTTAGATTGGTCGTAATCAAATCAGGCAAGACAAAGATTGATATTATTAATTATTGTAATTTGTTATTGTAACATCACGCCTGTAATCCCCGAAGCGGTAGGCAGAGGAGTGTAATATATTCCCACGTTTCACCAGTTATGTTTACGTCCCACGGAACAGGTGGTGAGCCTATTGCCACACACAGGGTAAAAATTCAGACTCCGAGTCACTATTAGAAATCCTAAATTAGAAATATCCAATAGTACCCGGCCCGGGATTAGAACCCAGGATTTACCGATCAGCTGTCGCGCTTGCAACCACCCGACCAACGAGGCGGTCAATTTGTAATTGTGTTAAAAAATATTACATTAAATGTAATTAATAGATGGAATGTGTTTAAAATTTTGATTTAATTAATAATAGTAGTGAAGTTTCTAATATAAAAAATTCTAGTATAAATTTGCATAGCTTCGTAGGTCAGAATAAGGGTATTATGCACATAAACGTAACATCACACTTGTAATCCCCGAAGGGGTAGGCAGAGGAGTGTAGGACACTTTCACATTTGACCCATTACGTTTTGGTTCCACAATGGAATAGATTCGCCTATCGCCATGCATCGGGTACAAATCCAGACTCAGTCACTACTAGAAAACCTCGGTAAGAAAAATCGACCAACGAAGCCGTCTGTATGCCTAAATATGTACGTTGAATACATATTGATGCATAATTGATTAATATTAATGATATATAGACAATAATAATTGTACCTCATATACGAGTTGCTTCGTAGCTTATTGGAGATGAGGACTAAAGTAGAGTCTCACACGCCAGCGCACTCCGCTTTCAATCATAATCTCTCTATTGAACTGAGTGGGATTAAAGATCCAGTCCGGCGGCCGCGCCACTGCAGCTCTACATGTCTATTGTGTGCATTCTTATAATATTTGCAGTAAAATTCAATTGTTATCCATAATATTAATTAATTTGTGGCATAGTTATTAATGTGTCATAATGCCAGGTTCCTTATGAGGTAAGCAAAGTGCATCGAATGGCAAATATATCTATCCTTGGCTATCTGGCGCGTTTCTGCCACATTCATCATTATCTTCATACACAAATGCCGATTTTGAAGATCTCTTCCAACCTCACTTATCCAGCGTTGTACATAACCACATGGCCTTGCTGACCTTAACCCTACTCATTGTAGACCAGTGTACGACAGTAGGAAAACAGAAAAGTTGACAGAGGTGAAAATCATTAAACTGCTTGAATTTCTTTCAAAACGACGAATGCATTATGCGGGGAATGATTAATGAAGAAGAAGTACGTCACGTCTGTAAGTATAGATATAAGTGCCACTGGTGTTCTCTGCGCACTCCGTAACGGACGAGGCGTGACGATGTGGTAATAATAACGAATACCACGCACATGCCGCGCATTAGACTGTTTCCAATACATGTATACGATCTGCTGTGTTCAAGGCTGTGTCACTAATTATATGTTGATGAGATTCTGTTGATATCTAAATTTGATTGACGATGCTTGGCGGCCTTGGAGTCCGGAATATTAAATACACGAACGTACGTAATGGTAGCTTAATGTAGCTATGTAACCGTTGCCACATTCGTATGTGTTTGCTACTAGAGCTAGACTTGTATACACATATATGTACATATACACATATGTATATATACATACATATAAGCTATGAACATATACATATATGCAGGTGTACTTAAAACATTATTATATGGTAAGCTAAAGTTGCTTAGGATTCTAATATTCTAAATTATCTTTAAAAGACCATAAAAAGAGCTAACTATTGAGCAACACGACGAAATGAAAAATGAAAAGATTCGTTAAAGATAAATATTGTAACCTTTTTTGGGCCTCTAAAACGACATTTTATATTAGTGGATCACAAATACGACACAGTCTGAAGGATGACGATTTTAAATCATACAAAAATTACAAGTATTTTCCAAAACTTATTTATACAAGTAAAACCTACTCATTTATTTTTTTAATAATAGTAACAAAGAAGCTTTAAAAATACACGGTTCACCGAGAATGGATTAACAATCAGAAATAAAGAGAAACAGCCGTGTGTACGAAGACCTTGCCAAATAAATTAATAGCTCCGGGCTGGACCTGGCCGCTGCAGCCTGCGCAGTTCGGTTTATAATAAATGTGTGTAATAAAGCTGGCTCGGACTTTTAGCTAGGTACGCTCTGATATGAGACTTTAAATGAAATTTTATGTGCAAAATAATATTATGCACTCGTAATCTCTCCAAAATGTGGCCTAAATAAGAAAAAAATGTTCCTAATATAAAATTTACTCGCGAGTATATTTTATGCAAAGTATATTATAGTACTTGTGAGAAGAAACCAGTATTCAATAAAAGAAAGATAAAAGAATTGATAATGATGGATCTAGTCGTCATAAAAGAAAGAAGACAAGATTTTAAATTATAACATACATACACTACTTCTCCAAGTACTTCTCCAACTATTCCTCCAATCGAGGGAGATATGAGATATGTCTTTGCATGTCCCGTCAATGTCAATTGGAACATCTTTTAAAATACCTTAATCTAGTACATTTCTTAATTTTTCTTGTTTGAATATCCTGACAATCAGCTGATGTTAATTAAACCTAATCATCCATTGCAGCCCACAATATTAAAAAGCAGTTCAAATGAAACTGCTTCATTATTTGGGATCCGATGATGTTGTCTTGGCGACCTTAAAAACCCAGACTGACGTCAACACAAATGATAAGAGTAGCATTAATAATTATACTGATATCACTGCTGTGGTTAAACGGTTAAATGTAATAAACATCTCTTAATAATACTCGATAACATGTTATATATCACCAATAATATATAATAATAATAATATTTGATAAATCAAAATTCACCGAACAAATTCTCATAATCATTATAAAAATACAAAGTTATCAGTCATTTTACAACTAAATATTGTATTTGTAAAATATAATTGATAACATGTTTTTATACGCGTTCAGGGCTGTTTCCATCGGGAATAAATCTAAAATGAAGGTATGAAAATGAATTGAAATACTCAGACAACATTATTATCCAAATAATACCTTCACCCGCTGGCTAACACAATGAATGAGGCTACGTTAATGGTCTAAATTTTACACTGTAATTTGTTAACAGCAATCTGAAAGAGAATTATGGTTCATCAATAACACCGTCATATTTAATTGAAACGTTACACGGAATCGATATTTATACCTATATTTCAATCGATCGGATCCCGAATTTCTAAAGATGTATTTTGGCATTAAATTTTGACAATTATTTTTAGAAAACACCATTCATTTGTCTATTTAATATGTATGTGTATAGCATGTCGAGGTTGTATCATAAAATAGGAAGAAAAATATAATTATGAATAATTTAATCCAGAAATTAATTTTAAAGTATCATTTAATAAATCCAGATGTGAAGGAGGACCAGACAAATATATATTTGTATAGGCAAGATACTCTTTGACAAGTCTCCGAAGGTGTGCGTGTACGAAAAACCCTGAAAGTAGAACAAACACGTCAGGTTTGTAAGGATTGAGAAATTTCATACTAAATACATTCTGCTACCATATAAGGAAATTGACTTGATGATATAGTAATATAATGTATATTTTGGCTCTTAGATCGCGGGATAGAGTAGAGGAGAAAAGCCACCCGCAATTTCCGCTATTTGTAATCCGTAATTAACGCTTGGAATAGACAGAATGTGCTCGTAAATTAATGTATTAAATGGGTGTTATCGTGTATCATCATTACCAACGTTTTCCCGGACGTAGTGGTAATACTAGGAGCAGACAGTCGTTAAACATTGAAGAGAATACCCAGAAACTGCATTAAATTTAGATTCTGCGAGCAATATTGTAATAACATTAACAATTTCCGTCAAAACCTCAATGCAATCGAGAGCCCACGAAGAAGGACCTCGGATAGGTGCCGAACTAGTCAGGCTATACCGAAAAATATACGTTAGCCGAGTCAGAATTAAGCAAATACGTATTAATGGATTAATTAATAAATATGTTTCTACATGAAAAGAGTGATGTATATACGAAAAGTATAATAAAATTGTTAGGATACATATATTTGGCAATCGGTGTCCTGTGTCTATCTCGTAAGAGACCTAGCGTGAAATTATATTAATAATACTGTAGCCAAAGTTTTTTCCTTTCTTTAAAATTGTAACTAGTAAATTTGAATTCATTCCAACATCACGGTATGGACCAAGATCAACGTAATACAATTTACACTTATAATTAGTTCCTTAGAAAACGGAGTGAGTCGAGAACGAAGGCGAGTTCGCTACTCGTATTTATTGTCAACTGTTAAGTCGTAATAGACAGTTAATACTGTTCAAATAATATTATAAGTCGGCTCTCTTTACTATAAAATTCATCTTGATACCTTCGCTTGACACAGATCTTACTACATACATCGATATATTTATATCTAATATTTCTTGGGCATAATATATACTTTATGTACATATTACTATCTTCTATATTTCTTACATTTCTCTCTACTTTACTAGTAATATCTACAGTATTTAGATTCCTTACTTTTGTGTTATTCTTATCTTTCGTATGGGGTTCTTCAAGAGAAGCGTGAAAAGAGCTCTCCTTCAAAGCCGGCAACGTATTGGCAACGCCTCTGGTGTTACACATGTCCATAAGCGACGGTGACCACAAACTATCAGGTAGCCCGTCCGCCTGTTTGTTAGCATTAAGAATAAAAAATCCTACAATTTAAATGATTTGTTAGCTAAACTATTGTGTTTTTCATATAATAGTGAAATCTGAAGTTTTTATATTCCAATGAGCTCAGTTAATCATGTTATATTAAGCTTTAAAAATCTCATCTATTTCTAAGCAAACATTATCTTTGTCAGTCCGTTTAACTGCGTCTTAAGATTAATAAAAAAATCGTTTCAATTTTAATGGAGTCTTCATTCTATATTAATATTAGTAAACATGCCGCACTGTCTCTACCAATATTTGACTCAGAATCAGCTTGAAAATATTGAACATAAAACATCACTTCCGATTCTAACATCGCTAAGCCACGTATCAGTATTTAATGGCTGTGGACCGATATACTCCATAGAGATGCCATGTAATTTACATAATCCGGTATCAAGACAAGTGTAAGTGGCGTTGGTACAGTTAGTTATGTGCGCCAGTTAAGTATATTTGAGTTGGAGGGTTACCACAACACCGTGTCGCACGTAATAGACAGATGTGTGCTTGACGGTGGTTTACTTAAACAATTCTAAATGATATTAGAAAGCGAATGCGTTCTTCCACAAGAGCAATTACATTGGTACAATTTCAACAATTTTGGCATAGTTTAAATTAAAAGTTGACTATTTACGAAAGAAAGCTGCCCGGACCGTAGCAATTGCAAATTCTGATTTCCTCTATGGCTTTGGGATTGGCTAATAGGTGCAGCAATATGCGCTCCCTGTCTACCCTCTAAGGGACCTAGCGTAATAATTCTTTGAAGCATATGGTATCTACAGTTTGGAGATAAGTTCAGGGCCGCCCAGTCAGAAGTTACGTGAAGACTCAAGATCTGATCGTGATAAAAATAACCGTTGTTGTGATGAAACAAATGACGGACTCCTAAGAAAATTTTCATCTATTGAAATTATGTATTATATATTGGTCACAAATATAATTTCAACTATTTAAATTTTCTTTAATTTAATGGAGCGATAAATTAGTTCTAATTATTATTTTATCATTTAATACATTTTATAATTTACATTGCACTGAGTATTTTCAAATTACATTATCATTATTAAATTATATAACAATTACAAATTAATGAAAATTAGGAGCAAATAATAATATTGTTATGTTATCTTTATGATTAATAATTCGACTTACATTTTGTTGACAGTTTAGTCCATTCACTCAAAATTTATGTCCACTGATATACGTCCGATCTTGTGAAAATTATTGGAAAGAACTACAGAAATAGATACGTCTTAATCGCGGTAAAATGTTAGTCGTTTCGTATTTCTTTTTCTAATATGTATAAACAAAAATATTATTATTCTTAAAAACGTAAATAAGTTTGACAATTATGTTTTAAAAATAAAAAGATGAAAACAAAAAAACTCAATTTCAAAGTTAGTACGCCCAATATAAGTTTTTAATAACGCAACATTAAAAAAAAGCACTCGCGAAAATATTTTTTTAATGTTATTACCGTTAAACTGAAACCGAAACGTATCTTTATTTAGGGGCAAAGGCTTGTTTATATGTTTGGATTTTTGACAGGCGATTGACGTAAATTTAAATGAAGACAGTGGCGGCGCGCGGCGCGGAGCGTAGAGCGTACGGCGCTGTTGGGTTCCCCCACGGTACTGGCTTGAAGCTCCCGCCCTGCGCTCGACCCGTCGCCCGCCGCCCTAGGCCCGCCGCCCTACGCCCGCCCAAACCATCGCGAACTCCGGTTCCCGTAGCCGGCTAAGCCGAAGCTTTCCTAGATTGTGTGGCCTTAGTGAACATTAATTACACCCAACTTAGTCTGATTAAACCTTGAGGAATTATCCGGATTGACAAAATTAACTTTTAACTTAGATTTATATCATTTGAAGCGTAACGATAACGCAAGGACTTTGGGAGTTTGACATACTCATACTTATGCCAAATTAATCTTTACTTATATTTTTCTCATTTAAAAACATTCCATATCAATATATCTAACTAGCCGTTGCTTTAAAAAAATCTAATATTAAAAAAAAACTAAATCTGCAACAACAAAAAAAACATTTTCTCTCTGTTTGATATTATTGCGGTACAGTAACACGTAGTTGATCTGAAACATAGCTTGCACGGAGTAAGTACCTACAGAGTGTATGGAGATGGAGCGTAAATAGTAATATTTGGGCGATAAAACATTCCTTAAGCTGTACTGTGCGGTGGAGATGCTATAAACTGTAACAAGGTGACGGCGACGTGCGGAAAGTCGTAATAGTCGTCACATCAACATCACACACTTTCGGCGGCGCTCGGCGAATGAATAAAAGTTAACTACGCAACACAATATACTACCCGTATCTCCTTCTACACATGTTTACACGACACTCCTTTCAACGAATTATTATTATCACGTTCCTATCAGTTTCCTTACAGGATAGATGGAGAGCATCAAGTGCAAAATAATTCTATCCTTACTGACCCAGTGTATTTGTCACACGCACGCCGGTTTCGGAGACTTCTGACTTCAGCGTTAGCTAATATCTGACTTATTTGTTTAAGCTAGGTGAGCCTGGCTCTTCTTGTTTTGACGAGTTAAAAAAATGTACATATATTTACTATATATATTTTATATGTATATTATAAATACATTATTGCGCAAATAATGACAATGATAACATAATTGTATTAAATTATCTACATAAGTTATGTTAATATAATTCATATCGCATAGTTTCTGAGTGAGCAGTTCTCTCCATATTCATGCACATATTTAATGTAGACGAAGCATACCGGGTCTGTAAGAATAGAGAGGTGTAACATTCTGTGATCAATGCCTATCCCCTAAAGGAACTGACGTGATGATATAATTTGTTTTTATTATGGAAGATGCAATCTTAAGTGACGATGTAATAAGACGTAACATAAAACGTAACATAGCGATTATAATCCCCGAAGGGGTAAGCAGAGGAGTGCAGTACACTCACGTTTTAAAAGTTATGTTTACGTCCCGCTGTGGAATAAGTGGGGAGCCTATTGCTACACCTGGCACAGATCCAGACTTCGAGCTAGTACAAAAAATTTCAAGATAGAAAAATACAATATTACATAATTCATCTGGGAATCGAACCCAGATCTCTCGATCGGTAGTCGTGCTTGCAACCAACCAACGAGGCAGTGATGATGTAATTATAATAATATTCCACGTATCCGTTACTTAGCAGCCAAGAATAGAACAAAGCCCTAAACCGGTATTAAAGGGCTGTTACAAGTGACAGGCGAGCGGTAAAATTTCCACTCGTTCACAGAACGGTGACATGACACAGTTGCGGTGACGCGCGGAAACGAAGTGACACACGGACTGACAGATTATTTATGTTGGACTAGTGTATCTCTGCGTCATTGCTACATGTTTAGTACGGTGTACTCAATACAAATCCTTAAGATCCTACTCTATCCTAATCCTCAAACTGTTGTCCGAATTCACCCTAACTAGGGCTGTCGTTTAATTGCTTTCAATTGGCGTGGATTTAGAATTGTAAATGATTGTAATTGTGCAAATGAAAACAAATGAAACTTACAATAAAATAAAGACGTATTCAAGGTATAAGAGATCATGATAAGAAACAAAATATTTGTGATAATCCGGAGAAATTGCAATATACTCGTATATTGTTAGTTATTATCTTTATTTTTTATAGCTTATTCGTTAATTGTTCATTTATCATTTGCTTAGCATAATATGTAAACATTTGTGTTTCTATATGGTCTTTTTCGATAATATACTCGTAATTAACAAGTTTTACGTCCAACTGATTATTTTCTCATGGGGTCTTATAGATTTCCTTAAAAATGCCTATAAAACTCTCAACTTTTCTCTCGACTCCTGTTTCAAATCTTGTCTAGGTAATTATTCAATAAATAAATAATGTTAATCTCTCTATATTCCACATTTGAATTTTAATTGTTAATTAATGGTATAACATAGCTGCGGTCGGATCTTCGCATTTGCGTTCTAAATTTAAATACTTTACACAATTTTGACGTTTACTAATATTTTCAATAGCTGCTAATGTTAGACTTATTTTAAATATTTCTGAAGACCGTTCGCTTTTATTGGATTAGATTCATCATCATTATTATCATTATTATATTGGCACACCAAGTCCCTTAAGGTTTAGTAGGGAACCAGTGCTTAATACAAAAAAGAATGCTGGAAAACCACCGTAAAAGAGTTTTATTAGTAACAAAGTTTTTGGTACATTTCAAGAGACTGGAGAAGTTTATACAAACACTTAATCAAATTTAACGTTTTATTAAAATAGAACGGAGCGTCGGTCGCGCGTGTTGTGAATGAATTAAAATTTAGGCGCGAACAGTTGGTCGCGTGCCTAATATGATTTGTTCCTGACCATAATTGGCTAATGAACTTTGACACTAGTAACAAAAGTATAAAAATACAACAACAACCGTAGGGACAGTGTGATATTTTTAAACATGCACACTCATAGAGCACATTTATTGTCATGGACAGAAATACAAAAAAAAACTCATATCTCTCGAATAAATAATTGAGTCATTGTTTACGTGCTTTGGGCTAGGAATTGAACCCCACGGTCCCCTTCCGGTCGCATGAATAGATTAATATTTTATAAAAGGTTAAAACGAGCGAACTGGCATATTTTTTAAATCATTACTCCGCCTTTTTACAATTCTGCAATAAGGATATTATAAAAATGAAATGTAGTGTTTGAGTACGAGGTACGGCTAGCTACTCTGCGGTCGGAAACGATAAGAGGTGCCAGAAGCAATAAATAAAACTTAATGCCAAATATAAGTATCTTTCTTATCCTCTTTTTTCTGGAGAATTATGAATTCTTAGATACAACAAAGTCGTTGTATTTAATTTAGCCAAAATGATATTTAACTACATGCGAATATGATATACGTTGGTGTATACCTCCATGTAATATTTAAGTAACTATCATCACACCGAGCTTAGCAAACTTTAAAAATAACTAAAATTGTAGAATCGGTGAATTTATTTACCTCGTATTTTATATTAATTTTACCGTCCGAAAAGAGAAACTTGAGGCTTAAAACCCTGTTGTAGACAACGCTGTGACACAAAAATCTGTTTGTCTTCAGTATTAGCCATTAACTATGCAAAATAAATAAACAAAAGGGGCGAGAAAACACGAAAGTTTGTTGCAGGAGTTATAAGGGAGTCTTACTTACTTGTCTTGTAGCGACCGCGCAGAAGGAGCAACTTGGGCGATTTGTTAATAAAGTGTATATATAATATTTTACGAAACTTTAATCAATTGTCTTATATACACCTCGAGAACAAAACAGTTGAGTTATTTCGATGATGTAGTGGGTAATAATTTGTCTAAGAGACATTATATCGAGAGACAGTATATTCAACATTATTATGTAAATAAGCTTAAAATGTCCTGTCTCTTTAGTCGACTGTTTGCAACCGTGACTACTGAACGTGTAGTCCTGGAGTACCTGGTGTAAGGTGGTTGTATACCACGATCACTTGCCTACCTTTTAAGGTATAACAGTGTTATAATACATTATGTTTTCGTTAATAATTATTGGTAAATAATTAATTAAAAATGATTAATAAATATCACTAAATTATAGTAACAGCATTTTTGTTACAATTTAAAACAAGAAAATAATTTTTGTGACGCTGTAGAATTACATCTATATGTGTATATAATAAATAATATTACACTACAGGGTAATTACAACATATTAATGTTACTTAAGCTTTTGGTAATATATATTTATGTATTCTTCGATAGAGTATAACTGTATTCCAGGATGTAGAAGGCACATATTTCTTTTCTACTAAATTTCATTTTAGCTCATTCGGTCCGTTTAAGACGACTGAAAGAAAAACTTTCTGGTTACAATATTTGAGGAAAAGTAAGATAATTTCCAGTGTTTATAATATTATTGGTTAATTATTAATTTACATTACTTTCATCAAACTGATTACATAAAGTTATTCATTATCAACCCTTTTAGCATTTTACTGTTGGACGCGGTTTTCACTATCCTCACACATAACTGAAAATACACATCTGCTGTAACTACATATGTATATGTTTTACCCATTTTCAAGGAACTTACGGAGATATATGTATCGAACCATTGTGATTTAATTGAATAAAAGTTCGTAAATCTTATTTTTGTCACTTGCTAGAATACGTAAGATCACGCCTTTAATCCTCGAAGTGCTAGAGAGATGTTACTTTTACTAGAATAATGGCTAACGTGGAAACCTATACCCCTCTCATACTCAGAGAAAACTCGTGTCCAACATGGGAAGAATAGAATTGTTGATAACAAAGATGTTAACAATAATAGAAATTGCTGGGGCATCTTTTTTTTTATGCAGAATAATTCAGTTCTTCTGTACATTCATTTAGATTGATTTATTACCAAAGTAGACGAGCTGTATGAGAACTATACACTCGTATGTATAAACTAAACAATATAATATATAGTTATATATTATGTAGATATGTTTACGGCTAGCCTAATGGCATACGTCGTAGGTATTATTAATGTTTTTAGCTGAAACTATTAGTGTATAGGTATAAAATATTTTTTATCAATTCATATCAGAGAGAATAATTAATAATTAACAATTAGACTGTCACGTTATCCATGCATACAAAACATCTTTCTTGTGACATCCCTGGATAAATAAACACCTTTTTGTCTCATCTGAAAAAAGACATGTTTTTTTCTGTTAGACGAAACTACATATGTTTTAAGTATATACCAAATGACTATGACTATTTAATTTTATTGAAACTTATTCTGAATAGGTAAATACGGCCAGACAAGCAAGATTTTGGTCTTCGTTCGTGCAATTTAAATATAATTAAAGTAAAAAAATTAACTAACAAGTACACGAAGATTGCAATCTGACAGAAATGTGTGGCGCATGTAACCGGCGCTCGTGAAGTGGCGCCCTTGATACGCTCCAAAAATCTCAGCAGCGAGAGGAAACCTTTGTCCGATAAGGAATACTACAGACAAACGGGTTGCACACAAGTGCATAAGCGTAGCGTATATTCGTGTCCAAATTAAAATAGTAGGAAGACCAACATAACAAGATGTAGCACGAATATATGTATGTACATCCCTGAAGAGGAAGGCAGAGGAGTCTAGTAAATTCCCAGGTTTCATAAGTACGTTTACGTCCCATTATGGAATATGTGGGAAGGGGGAAGCCTATTGCTATATATCAAGCACAAATCCAGACACAGTGCTACTAATAGAAATTTCAAATTAAAAATCCCCGGACCTCTCGCTCAGTAGTTGTGTTTGCAAGCACTCAACCGACCGAGGCAGTAGGTAGACGAGCATAAATAACGCACGTCCTCAACACGCGTTGGACTCCGAATACTTACCCTTATCTTAAATGCGGGAACTGAGAAATATCTACGTAGCTTCGTTCACTGACAATAATATACAAAGGGTTATCACGTAAATAAGACAGTGTAAAGGAAATCTTGAAATGGATCTACACGCCTGACGTATGTTATGTAGCTATATACATATGTATATATTGTACATTTATGTAGCTAGTTTGTAAAGAAATACTCAGCCATACTGAGAAATTAGGTACCTATATATTAAATCCCGTTTTATCCCTTATATATAATATGATTTGTATATAATATACATATGTGTTAATACTGAAGTTATAGATGTTAAAGTAATTTTGTCTGAGTTAAATCGAATTTTGAGAAAGAACACATAACATTTGGAATTATCGTAAAACTAAAAAACACCGTATGATTGTTATTTGATTAATATTATTCTAGATCCACTCTTGGGAATCCATCTATAGTCGTGCGCATTAGAAGTGCTAACATTTAAATAATCCATCATAATATCTAAATGTAAACAAAGGATACTTTATACATACTTTTGTGAATAAAACACCAATATCTCACTCCTTTCAATCAAACTAAGTGGAGTAAAATGAAAGTCATTTGTTACGGTGTTCTTTCCGACGCGGCGGTAGACTGCTGGCGAGATATGAACTGTACCAAACTGAGTACACATTAAACGTGTTTACGATTCGGTCGGCTGCCGTGTTTATAATAAAGCAGAGATTAATGGCCCGAGCACCGAACCGCTTCGGGCTGACATCCTCGTTAGTCTTTTATATACATACTCTTGTTCTTTTATTTGGAAGTCAACCCCGCACATGCCTCACGCGTTTTATTGCTGCTCTTTCCGATCTCAGAAAAGCACGAATAAAAAACTGAATATCGCACTGTCTTCTTGTATATCTTAAGATATCGGCCGCCTCTAGCTCACGCTCTTTGTCTGTGTAACGGGGTATAAAAAAGAAAACACGATAATGTAAGTGCAATGCAATAAAATGAATTTGAATTTATTTCTTTAGGTGTTTATGGTGATAACAGGTATTTCCCTGTTTTGTTGTTTTAAGAAAATTAAAAAAATTAACGTTACATCACGCCTGTAATCCCCGAAGGAGTAGGCAGTTGTGTGTTGCACTCCCACTTTTTACCTGCATTACCTTTGCAGTTGCGAG